>JANIPN010671549.1:0-27655 GCA_027478595.1 Erythroxylum anguifugum
GCCCAAGTACTTAAGTAGCAGGTCGAAGCCATAGAAGCTACTACTTAGCGGGACTCATGCCGGTAATGCTGAACTCGACGAGCAATGAAAGATGTAGCTGGCTATTTCTCGTGTTTTGAGATGCTATCGTCGAACATGTTGCCGATTTCCGACAGACACCCCACTAGTGCAGCTCCGGCCGGAGCTATTTTCGCGTGTCTCAAAAGGTTGGTTTCGCCCCATGTTTACGGTCGAGTGACGTTGCGCGATCTGCTTGGGGGCCGCTAATTTTATCTCAGCCAAGCAACTTTGAGGGGCCAGCATAGCAAAGACTGAGCAACCTGCTAATTAAACAAAACATAGTAGTACCACTTTAATCAACTGTCCTACCTAGAGGGAAATCGACCTCCTTTCTTGGAGTCAAATCGACTTTCTGAGGTGTATCTAAGTAACTAAATAGCGCACCTTGATTGATTAAGAATCTGCTTCCCCGCCCCAAAACAAAAATCGTAGGGCTACTTCGTAACCAGACACTTCAACACGCAAGAATCGGACAACTTCATAATGTGTTGACACGCGAACTTGGAAGGGAAGGTCATGATCATGTGTTCTTTAGAGGTGGTTCAAGGTCTAGCATAAACTTCATCCAAATGAATTACTGTCCAGGTAGTCTCCCATCAAGATAGTTCTGAACGTGGAATTGGCACGCAGCAATCACAATGATTTCAGTATGTCAAAGAATATAGAAGATATGTGTACCTGGTGTAGGTGAGCTTTACCAAGTCTGCGAACCCAGCCTATACTGCCGCTCGTTGCTTAAAAGGGGGAAACCTTCTCAATGGCGCAGATTTTGATAGCCGAACGTAGTACACCAAGAGCAAGAAGTTTGCCTACTACGAGTGTAAATAAGTTACAATCAGAATAAAGGAAGGAATCGGATAGACTTGCAACAATTGTTTACTTTGTACCGCCTATGTGTTCGTTATTTATTCATGTATGGCACGTATATCCCACTTCTGGACATCTGTGCATAAGTCGCGATAGGACGTCATTAAACTATGTGGCTTATTCTTTCGCGCCTCGTTCTGTTAACCATACAACCTTTAGGTTGGCTTGGTCTAGCCAGTTCTGATAGTTAACTGCTATACCGTATATTATCTACACTCATGGTTCTAGCAGGTATATTGAGAAGGAAAGTTTTTGAGACGTGTCTTGGAGACGATACAATTATTTTCCGAAGACTGGTTAAACGGAGGGACACTCTTACAGCATCGTACGAGCTTCTAGTCTTTGAGTCGAAGGAAAAAATGCAATGGCATGGATTTCATTCTCATCCGGAACGTAGCCAATGGTGACATGGATAGATAGGCGCGCAAATGAGGGAAGATTCGGGTTCATATACCTAACGAAGCAGTCGATGCGTCGGGCAGAAGATGCTTGGCGGCCGACAATGACGAAACTGGGGCTCCACGAGAGCTGAAAACGCAAAGAACTAAACGCCCAATTCCCAGATCCGGTATTCGATGGGGGGCCTTATCTTGGAGAGTGTGAAGTAACTCCTAAAACAATTAAACATAGGTGACACCGCTCACTTTCTTTGACCCGGCAGTTTGGTTCGATCGTTGGGGAGTGGCTGATCATTTGGTGCAGATCGCTATGTTGCTTTGATGGGCAATGATGGCAATACCCGTCAAGGATCGACCTTAGTGGTTTGGGATGTCTCGCTGTAACTCGATAGCCCTTACTTCGTACTCGTACCTAAGGACGATTTTGATACTGTGAGCCTCGATCATGTTATAGTTGGTTTGTTTCCCTAACTAATAGGTAGACAATAAGTAGTGTTCAGTTCCCAACCTTGTAGGATTGAAGCATGTCAGTACATCATCAAATCAGATTGAATATTGACAGGCATGGTGTTTTGTAACAAAAGTAGATCCTGAGTCCTGACGGCGAGACCGCTGTCGCATTGGGATGATCGCTGTCGCGTGCAAGGGCTTTTGAAGTTTGGATCCACAATAATGCGGCGCAGGTTGCAGAATTACCAACAAAGTCTGCCAGATTGTTTGAGATGATAGGGCTGGTAAATCTAGCGGTGTTCCTCCGGGGACTTCAGGCCAATCACCACTAGCCGGGACTGAGATCACCTAAGCCACGAGGTCATAGCAGCACAGGAATAGCATCCTGTCAAACTGTCACCCAATGGCGCCTATCATGCACGGGGGAAATCCTTCGATGCTTGGACGAAAGCTCCACTCTGTTCAGGGTGGAATAAGAGATGAGGCTTTGAAACCTCCTGGAGATGGTACTGTATCTACGAAGTAGTTACGTTGTTGTTTGACATTCAAAAGCTCCATGTTATTACTAGCTACCTGTTCTGTTTCCTTTGATCTCTTTCTGATCATCTTTAACAAACTTCATGTCCCTATGCCTACCCCCTGCCTCACTTAAGGATCGTTTTTATTATTCTCAACTGTATACGCCGTCTTGACGTCGGCCTATTTTGTTTCTTTTAGTTCGGTTCTATATAATTCGAAAATTTTTCTATCTGTGTAATTAAAACATACGTCCCAGGATGACTACATGCTACAGGCGACCTAACGAGACAATCGTGGAGGCAGAAGGAAATGTACCAATGGGGGAGCCTGGCGAGAATGGCTTCCGGCCATGCTGCCGAGGGGGTGATAGACTTCTCTCAGCGAGCATTGGCGCCAGCAGAGTTTGCTATCGCAACACAGCAATACAGGGAGGCACAGGGTTTTATTTCGCAGGCTGCACAGATGAATCATACGAGGCACCTATTTGCAGCACGCAATGCAGTAGGTCAGATCCAAATCCGAATGGGGGGTTATAGCTGACGGACCTAGCCCAGGTTGGTCGAGACGATATAGTTCCTGTCGATGGACTCTGGCACTGCTGCGGTGGCAACTCGACTCTTGCAACATGCGACAATCCTTCCGCACTCTCCTTCCACGCGCCTTCGGCAGACGAGCTTCTGGGAGAGCGGCCGTCAAATTCGGTCTCGGTCACCAACACCCCTCGCCCAACTGCCGCACCAACCAATAGCGGAAGTGGACGAGGGGGTCGTACATCAGCTAGAATCTCTAGAGGCACAATCGCCGGGATCGTTTGTGGGGTGGTCATCGGAGTCGCGCTGATAGGACTTGGTGCGTGGTTTTTGTTTCGGCAACGGAGGAAGAGGCAGGCCGCGGAGGCAACCCTGCCTTTCAAAGTCACTAACATCAACGATATGCCTGAGTATGAGCCTCAAGGCGCGATGTCTAGCGATTTTTATAGCGAGAAGGACCAATCCAACGATGACCGAAAGCCTCAGGATCAGCCGCCGCGACATGAAATCGATGGATCGGAGGCAGTAGCTGTGGCAGATTCCACGGCTCAGACTCACGAGTTAGATGCTTTAAGCCCGGAAGTTGAAAGGCGGTTACCGGCATTGACAATTACTATTCCAACGCCTCATGGAAGAAAGCCAACTTTGAGATGACAAAGAATGCGACAGAACATCATAAGATTAAATGAAGGGGTTTCTGCCCAAAATTGAGTATCACAGTCAATCATACAAAAGCTTTGTATAAAGTCGAGGAAGACTATAAGGAAACAACATCGCTCCCAGTTTCAACGCGTGAAGTACGGGAAGTACGGATTCATTGCTGATAGGAAACAAGGATCTTTCCGTTGAGTATTGAAGAAGCTTCTCGCGAGGGAAAAGCGCTATCATGGGGTTCCTATTAAGACAGGAGTTGAATTCATAGTGGATCAATAATCACATGGAAAGTTTATGTAAGTAAATAGAATTTTTACGGCCTGAATATGAATCGGGTATTATTGGCCCAGTGTAGTATATCAAGAAATTACTTTACTCGCGGTTACAGTTAATTTCTGCTCATCCCCACAGGCGCGCTCTGCGGACCTCGGCACATTGCAAGCCAATAGGAGAGGGCGGACGTCCAAAGCTGCAACCCCCATTTCCGAAAGCCCGCATCACCGCATTACCGCATCTATCCTACTTCTATCGCTACTTTCCTTCAACCCTCAAAACAAAAAATCCCGCTCTTTCAATTGCAGCAGCTTTCCGCAATGCCCGAATCCTCAGTCTCGCTGGCCACGGCCGTCAAGGCCGCCAACTACAACATCGTCCGCTACAACAAGTGAGTACCATCTCAACCCAACCTTCCCCCCTCCCCTCCGTCGCCCTCCGACGGAGAAACCCCCAATCGCAGAACCTCCATCCTAACCAAGTGCACAACAGACTCATGGCCGTAACCCCCCAACTCGACGTAACCCTCATGAACATCGGCTACAGCGCCTCCCTCCTGCACGCGACCCTCGCAAAGCTCTCCTCCATCCGCCTCTCCCGCGCCGCCAGCCAAGTAGCGAAAAAAATCACCAAATCCGACGCCCTCCTCCCCGGCGAAGCCGTCGTCCTCACCCCCTCGCCCACATCGCGCCTGACCCGCCTCGAGGGCTCGACCGCCGCCATCGCCTCCACCTGCTCCGAGTTCCGCATGTTCCTGCGCGTGGTGTGCGGCCTGCCGCGCATGTACGCCGGCGCGCTCGCCACTTTCTCCTCGCCGCCCGCGGACGGCGTGCTGCGCCTCGTCGCGTTCGCGCAGATCGTGGCGATCGTGGGGTTCCAGGCGCTCGAGAGCGCGGCGTTTTTGGCGATGAAGAATGTCGTTGCTATGCCGCCCGAGAGGATGCTAAGGTTCTTTAAGCTGAGTGCGCGCGCGTTCGGGTTGTATGTTACGCTTGAGTTTGTGAGGCTGGCGAGGGCGGCGCAGCTGGCTAGGGCGAAGAGGGAGGCCGCGGGGCCCGCTGGTGGTGAGAAGGAGGATAAGGTTGCGAGGTTGGAGGAGGATCAGAAGTGGTGGGAGGGACTTGTTATTAATTCGGCTTGGTGGCCGCTTGCGCTGCACTGGAGTCATCCGCAAGGTTTCCTTGGTGAAGGTGCAGTTGCTATCGGTACGCTTATAGCTGGTAATTATGGGTTAAGAAGAGCTTGGCAAGCTACAGCTTAGAGAGGAAGGGCTGGCTGAAGGCATGCGAGAGGCTCGTTACTGCCCTGCAATAGAATAGCGGATTAATGAACTGGTTTCACCTGGTTAATATTGGACTTCTAGATTCAATGGTTTGAAGTTGACGGTTGGGTGTATGGCAAAAGGATCAAATTGGAATTCTCGGTTGTTTGAGAAGCGGCATATATTGTACGGGTTACTTGTGGGATAACGGATTCGACCTTTCTTTACATAGTTCATGGTACGATGCAAATAGACGTTTGATCTATGACTGGCAATATTTTCTTCTATTCTTCTGTGTGATACTCGGTGATCACATTCGAATCTAGGGCATGTTACTCAAAGGAAAGTTGGCATAAAATACAAAATCCTAACACGAAATAACAATAGATTCGTACTCTACTTGGATCTACTACTTGTCTTTAAGCGCAAACTGTGAAAGCCTCAACGATACCATCTTCTTTTAAAAAACAGCAATGCTAACAGCAATGCTCAAATTACCTACATGGCGACTTTATTCTTAAATTTTATATGTCAAGCGATATAAACTGGCATTTCGCTCCTCAAATAACCTGTTGGAATACTAACGGAGGTATGAACCAGGTTGTCGATTTGTAAAGCAACGGACCACATTATGCCGCGGTACATTAGCCTCCACCAGTGTTCGAGGTGTACAATATTCTCGAGAGAAACGGGTTCCCAGCGCTCATGTGCCTGGTCGACGAGCTGGTGCGCCAATTCCATAGGAAACTCGCGACCACCACGAGTCCAGCTGTCGGGCTTCTGTAGATCATCGAACCAACGATTGTCTCTGAACTTACCGTGGTATTTGTCGAATGCTTGCTTAGAAGCTTGATAAATGTCTTTAATTACAAAAGATGAGTAAAGAAAATGCCGCTCGCGAGCATCCTTCAAGTCTTCTCCATAGGGATTGTCACACCAACGCACTTCCTTTCTTAAATACTCAAGGAGGTTAAGCATTTCTGGCGCTGTCAATTCGCCGTCCAATATGCCTTCTATGTTGAAGCCGAAGCTGTAGAAGTTGCGATTGAACGTTTTGTGAAACCACCTCAGCTTGTCTGATATCTCCTTTAATCCTTGAAAATCTAAGGACAGCGATGATTGGGCACCCGTGTCTGTAATCAACACACCAAGTCTGTGCATCAGAGTTGCTCTGCCTTCCGGAGCTAACATAACTGCAAAGCCAAGCTGTCTGCTTTGATAAGGCCAGGTGATACGACTCGCGGTACAGTTTGGGATAGGTAAAAAGTTGAGAAGTAAGAATAAAGCCATGTCAATGACTAGATATGAACTTGAATGCACTTCGTCATCCTCGTCACCCATCAGCGTCTCAATGAATGCCTCATCTAAGATAGAAAGATTATTCAGTAACCAAAAAACTAATTTAGGTTGAAACTCCCCGGTCTCATTATTACAAATATTGTAGGACGACATAGAATGGCGGTCTTGAATAGTGATTGCTCCAAAACTCAATTTTTTGACCTCTACTGAGGGTATAATTGCATAACCCTGAAATGAATAAGGCACCGTCGTCTTATACTCAACCAAAATTCCTAGCCCTCTCAAGATTCCCGGCGAGTAGAGCGAGTGCGCAGAGGATTCAGCATATAGGATACCCTCGATCGGCCTAAACTGTCGCCACTGCATGCGCAGTCGATGTGCTATAGTGAGGATAGAACCTATTGTGGTTTGAGCGAAAGGTTTGATTACCTCTGACGGGAGAAGACTCCATGATCGCTCCACGAGTTGCACTGTGAATCTAGAAACAACACCGAAAATCTCCGTTGGATCCTGTGTGGGCCTTTGATGATCTCTGATGGCTTGTATGTCCATGATAGGACTTTCATAGGCGTGAAGAGAACGCAGGAGCTCTAGCCAGCTGACTTGGTCTAGATCTCCATTTGGGTCCGCTTCATCACTATCGCTCTCGGAGGGCTCTTTGATTTGGCCCCGCCCTACAGTGTGCCGCGCTTTTAAAAGGTATATTCTTATGATATTTTTGAAGGTTTGGAAATTGCTCGTTGAATCTTGACTCCCACTTACGTTTGAGTTGAGCTTGAATTTTGGACTGAGTGTGCGCGCAAGCTCGAGCGGGTAGTAACGTCCTCTAGTTAACGTGCTAGAGAATCCGAAGTACCTAGCAGCTCTGGAAGGCTTGATGTATTCATCCTCTGGAATTCTGAGTGCGTACTGTCGGATCAGTCTGTTCTTGACATAGCCTTTCACAGAGCTGTTCGGAGGTATTTCACCAAGGGATTCAATCCTAATGATAGGAGTGGTGAATTTGGTCTCGAAGCGAAAGCTCCACCACCACCAATGACGACGTGTAAATCCCGCCCATGGTCCAATGACAGATTCCTGGCATCTCAAATATCCCTCTGCGGTTGAGAACAAAGCCTGAAACAACTGACCTGTGGCGGCACCAAGGGCTAGAAGGGATATAATTAGCGCAACTAGCGATATTCGGTCATCGTTGCCGTCGGTGCGACCAGGGGCAGACGACGGGCTATCCATCAGTACCCGCACGCAAAACGAAGGAGAGACAGGTGCAAGTACTTTTGAAGGCAAGAAAACAAACACACTGATTTAATGGAAAAAAATCATCATTTTTTAGGAACCAACTAAAAGACGATCACGAGGCTGAAATCTTGGCATCGCTGAAGTTGCCTCGAAGTAAAACTGGCTGACAGGTTCTACTATCCCCTGCCTTGCTGGAAAAATGCATACTTCTAATGAGGTAAAGTGCCCGAACGCTTACTAAGGCCAAATACCAATTAAAATTGCTGCATAAATTTTTTTTAGCGGGTTTAAGGGCTAAGCCTTCGAAATTTCCCCCTAAAAATTTATTTTTTAGGTGCTTGCTTTAGGTGGGTTTAGGGGGTTAATTTTGATGTTCTTAATTGGCGATAAATTTATACCAATTAAAAAGAGCACTAAAAGTATGCATTTTTCCAGCGAGGCAGGGGATAAGGGCTGTCTCTGACAAGTGTCGTACGTCTCAATATGCTCTTCCTTCGGATATACTTTACTTCGTACTAATGTGTTCAAGCGACGCTGTCGAGCTATATCGTCGGAGCGTATGTCAGTGGTGCTATGAGTTTGTGGTGCGGCGGGTGGAACGGCGAGGCATGCGTTACCAAGTTTATTAGATCCTAACGTAGATGCTCAAATCTTCTAATCGGCCATCGCCAGTTGTCTAGCGGCACTGACTTCACCTTTCTTTAGACAGAGGCGCAATTATATTGCCGGTATAAATAAACATATGCCTCAGTTTTCATGGACGGCAGCCGACGGGGGATCCAAATCAAGTGGCACGGCTACAGTTAGAACCGCACTCGGCCGCTCTGCTCTCTAAATATCATTCATTACTCACACGGCAGTTCTCTAGTTAGTCTATGTACTACAGCAAAACAAGACATGTATGCGTCGCATGACTGCCTGTCAAAAGGAGTTTCATTCTCTTCCTTTTGTGTCAACCATGGGCTGTAAAGCACCTATCGACCGCGTCGTGAGCGCCACAGTACGACCCAGCTTGTTCTGCGCCAATCGCTTTCTCATGCCTTGCGAGGATGTCAACGTCAGCCGCTCGTGCTCTATGTATAGCAAAATATATTTCGATGGGCGAATAAAAATCTTTCTTCAAGCCTAGAATTTTATTTTCGTTGCTTTGCTCTATTCTTTTTCCTTTCATTTCACATCTCGTCGGCTGATTCTCACAAGTTCCTCCACAAGCGCGTGCGCCACTGTTGCCGATTCGGAGGGTTTTCGATGGAAGATTCTAAAATAAATACCAGTCTTAAATCAGTATTGGCTTGTTGAACGTGGAGAAATTCAGATGGCTAGAGAACTTTCTGTCGCTGAACGCAGTTGCCACTGCTGCTACGACATAGTATATATAAGATCCTTTATCACCCATTGATTCGCGCGAAATGAGAGATGCTATCAAGAGACTACTGCAAAGACTATCATAGAATAAGCTATTCTAATCAATATGAGTACATCACCTTCAAAGCCTCCAACTTCCTCGAATCCAGGCCAACCGGGCGGGGTACTTGTCACAAAAACTTCCAGCACCTGTATGTATCGCTTCATCATACATTGCCCCTTATTAACAGGGTAATTATAGGGGAGAATGTAGTGACTGGTGGAGGGGTAAGAGAGACTTTTATTCGTTCCTATTAAGCCACATTCATAAATGAGATATTGTTGTAAGAGGGCAGCTCGGCCAAGTTACATTTTATGTTATCAGACACTTTCTTTATACTATTTACTCGTCTCAAGCACTCCTAAACCAATCTTAAGATGGATTGGGTTGTCTCGCTCTAGTTATACCCAGAGATCTCGCTTTCTAACTCAGAAACTAGGGTGGATTTATTCCCGGCATAGTATTCAGTCAGGTGAAGAAAGGACTTGCGTTTGTAAGAACAGATATCGGAGGACTCTACCGTCTTAAGAGCGACGACTCTTGGGTCCAGGTCCTCAATTATGTGAATACTAGCAACGAGTACGTACACTTCTCTCATGATTCAGCTAGCTTTCGCGCTCACAAATTTAACAGAAACCACTGGGGAGTTGATGCTCTAGCTCTGGATTCGATGAATGAACGAAACGTGTTCGTAGCTGTCGGGAAGTATACAAACAGCTGGTACGTATGAGTTACTCCCGAGAATAATGAAGATCCTACTAATGTGTGCAAAGGGACCCTAAGAATGGATCTATCCTGCGCTCGACCGATGGTGGCGATAATTGGTCAACCTTTCCCCTTCCATTTAAGGTTGGCGGAAATATGCCTGGTAGAGGCATGGGTGAAAGGCTAGCTGTTGATCCTAAAAACAGTAATGTTCTTTATTTTGGTGCCCGAAGCGGAAATGGGTTGTGGAAGAGTAGCGATATGGGTAGAACGTGGGGACGGGTTACGAAATTCCCTAACGTTGGTGAGTCTTGTAACGCAAGGATTCTTAACTGGTAGAGCGAGGAATGTTGTTTTGAGTTGGTACTAAAACAAATGTGTAGGGAATTACGTGGCTGATCCATCTGACCCTGATGGCTATAAGAGTGATAAAATGGGCATTACCTGGATAACCTACGACCCAAACGCCGAAGCAATAAATCAAGAAACATCTACCATCTTTATTGGCGTTGCAGATAAAGACAATACCATATACGTGACCAAAGACGCTGGAGCTAGTTGGTCTCGACTCAACAATCAGCCTACAGGCTTCCTTTCGTTAGTCACTCCCTTTCCCGGCTACAAAACTTTTAATTAGCATGGTGGGATTCTGACTTCTTTTGTACTAATGGATCTCTAGGCACAAATGCAAAATCAGCAAACAGGAGAAAACCATGTACGTCACATACAGTAATGGCACTGGTCCTTTTGACGGAACATCTGGAGCTGTCTGGAAATACCATATCCCCAGTGGCACCTGGACAAATATCACTCCTATCGCAGCGCCTCCACACGGGTTTGGAGGTCTAGCAATCGATGTACAGAAGCCTGGGACACTTATGGTCGTTGCGCTTAACATATGGTACCCTGATGCTCAGATATGGCGGAGCACAAATAGCGGAGCTTCATGGACTCCCATCTGGGAATGGACTCCCTGGCCAGATAGGAAGTTCTACTACACGCAAACAAACACTACCGCCCCATGGGTCGCAATTGATAAAGACTTTAAGACCATACCCCTCGGTTGGATGATAGAATCCCTTGAAATCGACCCGTTCGATAGCAACCATTGGCTGTATGGAACGGGGAAGACTGTTTTCGGTGGCCGGGATCTAACTTCGTGGGACACTAAACGTAATGTTGCTATCACTGTAATGGCATCGGGTATTGAAGAGACCTCTGTAAAGGCATTGATTTGTCCCCCTGGTGGACCGCCCATCAGTTTAATGGGTGATGTTGGGGGATTCATTCACAACAAGTAAGTGGCTATGCATACCGCCATTAACGTTGGTCAACGCTAATATTGCCCAGTGTCAACAAAGCTCCAGATGCAAAGCTACCTTTTTTCACTACTTCAACATCGGCCGACTATGCTGGTCAAGCCCCAAAGAACCTTGTCCGTACAGGCGCGCTAGATGATGGTAGTGCTGTTCAGATTGCTACCAGCACCGACGGAGGGTTAACATGGGCCTTGCACAGGGCCGCCAATGCGTCATACTATGGAGGTTCTGCAGTTATAAGTGCACAAGGGAACAATTTGGTTTGGAGCACTAAAAATAGTGGCGTTTTCGTTTCTCAGAACGGTGCAGCGTTCACGAAGGTCTCGAGCCTGGCTGCGAACGCAAAGGTTGCTTCAGACAAGGTAAACAACTTGACTTTCTACGGCGCCGTGGACACGAACCTTTTCAAGTCTATTGACGGAGGAAAAACGTTTTCGCTGTTGTTTATGTTCAATTCCTTGATTAGCAGCATTGTTGCAAACCCGACTGTTGCCGGGGATATCTGGGTGAGCTCGGCCGACGGTCTGTTCCATAGTTTGGACTACGGTAACAGCTGGTTTCAAGCCGGGGAACGTGGACCTGTCGGGCTGGCTCCCCCAAGTCAAGGGGATAGCAATAGTGGCACAGCATCTTCTTCTCCTTCTCCGTCAGCGAAGGCAACTAAACCCTCGACTACAACTTCCAAACCCACCGCAGGCTGGAGCTTCGCGCTGGGGAAAGGCAGCGGCGAGTACGGTTACAACATCTACGGCTTCTTTACGATCGATGGGATCACCGACATGTGGACCAGCTCGGATGCCCACAACCATTCGTTTTCGTTCCAGCCCGAATGGCGGAGAATGTACGATGTGAAAGGCTTCGGCGATGCTAGTGTCAACCCCGTTGCAGCAAACCCGACGGGCCCCGGAGTCTATGTTGGCACTAACGGAAGAGGTGTTTTCTTTGTAGACCCGGGACCCAACGGGTGGCCTAATGGACCTCCAGCTTCTTGAGATTTACAAGCATATACGCTCGTTCTTACTCCGTCTGTGTGCCTAGGTACTTAAATGATCGGCCATTACCTACCCGCAACACTGGAATGTTTGGCATATGTTTCCATACCAGTTGAATTTCTGACGAAGACTCATTCCAATGGTCCTATAATTCTGGGTCAGGGAGCGAGCGAGTGTTTTGAAGAGCCATTGTCGTACACCTAAAAGTGGCTGCGTGTATACTTTCATTTAAAAATTTAGACTATATGAGATGTGTTTTCCTGTAGGACAATACAAGTTCTTACCTGGGGATTGAGATTTCGCTGGTAAGAAAACTGCGAAGTTTTATCTTCAAACTCTCATTGCCAGTATCATCATCACCTTCAAAAGTAATACAGTATCTTTTTCGATGCATGATCGAGAATGATCCTTGGTTGCCCAACTCGCCATTTGTGCTCTCCGATATAATCAGCCTGTCACTAAATTTAATGGCTGATGTTCAAGCGAGTCGAGGATGCTATGGTCTTCGCTGTGTACTTGAAATGCGAATGCCTAGTATGTGTTTGTAAATTAACCACATTTTCCTACATGTTTCGAATCCTAGTAAACGAAAATTGCAAGTAGGGGATGGTCTTAACGAGGACACCGAAACCTGGTCACTCTGGCCACGCGATTGCGGGGTCTAAAACTCAAAAATACGATCTCGTGGTCACGGAATGTATATGCAGAGCAGCTGCAGAGTACCTACCTAGGTAGTAGTATGCATATATCTAGCCCAGCCAAACTATGCTCCCGGCACAATTGGGGACTTGACTATGTAAATCTTCCAGATCTCAAATAAACCAAGCCCTTTCGCTAATGTGCCATTCACATTGGCCCGGACGCGCATAAAGTAGAAAGTAAGTTTCAGGAACCCCTGTCAGGCTTTCCAGGGCTTAAAAGCGAGCATGCGGGGACAGCGGTCTAGACATGGCGGTACCGCACGCCATAAGGCACGACATGAGTGCGTAGCCCTATTGTAATTGGTAGCTGAATATCACAACGGGAGAGGAATGTAACAATGACAAATTGTTGCTGATGTTTCTGCATCTAATGTATCTAATAGGGCAGGTCGTATAATTGAGTGGCTTGAATGCAAAACAGGGTGGTTTAGAATACGAAGAACTCGCCTCGGTAGGCTTGTCACGATTTGCGGACTGGGCTGGGCTTTAAAAGGGAGGGCATGGGACCTTCAGTTCAAAGTCCGGACAGAAGACCAACAGATCTCAAAACAAAACTCGAGCACAATGCACTTCCTCAAGCTGACCTTCCTCTTCATCGGAGTCGCCATGTGCGCTCCTAACTCAGACGTATTGGTAAGTTGAAAATCCCCCCTCTCCTCCCCTCCTGGTGAGGCGCCAAACAATGCGAAATACAAAGCCTCCTGACTCGTAGCTAGGAGAAGCGCGCGTGCGTGCCCTGCCCGGAATACTGCTGCAAGCAGAATGGCTGCCCTACGGGACAGAAATGGTGCAATGCCAGTACTGTAAGCGCGAGAAGTGTGTGTTCGCGCGTGAAATGCAATCGTTGACTTGGAGTTAGTGTAGCACCAATGCCGCGGGGTATAGTCACTGCGTCTGTAGGTGCAGGCATCCATGAATAATGCTGGGGCTGTATTGAGATGTATGTGTGTGTGTGTCGAGAGTGGGTGGTGAACCAGGTGGAATAAATGGGGATAGTTAATTGACCCTTATGCCGCTGGCTCTAATGGGGCCAACCCACCATAATTATCGTGAAGATGGCGTCGAAATCAGATGAGGAGAGGAAAATGAGACAAGCTTCGAAGCTCTAGTGTAGCCCACCAGTAATTTATCTCTACTAGCAATTTGTTTCCGTCAACTTGTTGAAATTGTAGGGTCAAAGAAGGAAAAACAATAGCAGATGAATTTTTATAAAATAGTGTTAGGAAATTTCTAACAAATTTTCCGTGTTATTTCCTCTTCGTCACCCTCCATAGGCTTAAGAAAGATAAATTGCTGGTGGGAGATAAATTGAGGTTGGGCCAGATGAAACCAAGGCCCTGCCAAAAGAAGCTTATTTTATTTTTTAAAAAAACTATTCGACTCTATATATATACCATCACTCGTAACGAGACATGATAGATCTGCAACCTCCCCCCATCGTCGAGCGCTACTATCCTATCCTACACCATCTCACGAGAGAAACTCGTCCGTGTCAAACGTGTCGGCCCAACTTTGTTTGAAACTCTGTAGCCCAACACAGAATTCGACACCGGCATTCTCGCAGGCCGTCCTCAGCTGGTTCAGGCACTCGATCCCTTTCAAGGTAAATACTGTGCCGCTCGGACTGGCTCCAAGGCATAGCTTCTCCAGCACCAACCCCCCCTCGGAGCGCCGGGAGTCGTTGCCGTCGACCAGGCGCTCCAGCGGCCCGAGCCACTGCCGCGTGTAGAACCCGTACATGCCCAGCCCCACCCCGGTGACGTGGAGCACCCGGAGCGAAGCCGGGAGGACGTCGAGAAGCGACGGTTTGACGTAATCTTCGTCTACCTCTTCGAACCCCTCCAAGTCGTATCTAGGCAATCCGCCATCAAAGTCCTCGCCGAGCAGATTCATCATCCTGACGTGAAGCCTCTCCAGGACCACCAGCTCCTTCAGGAAGCCCAGCTTCTCGTCCAAGACGTTCGCGTGCGTCCTCACCCAGAGCTGCCCAACAAACACGTCGAGCCACAGGTTCCGGAGCGAATGCGCCGCGCAGCCCACAAGAACCGGCCCGAAAACGCCCGGGTCCCACGGCGACTCCAGCGCGTCGTCGTCGTCGTCGTCGTCGACGACGCCCCCGCCGCCCTCCTGCTCGAAGACGAACGACTCCAGCCGCGCGCACGCCACGATCAGGTGCCGTATACCGCCGCGGCTACGACCACCACCACCACCACCACCACCGGCGGAGGAGGAGGGGGAGGGGGAGGAGGAGGGATCGCTGTACGCGCCGTAGAGGTGCAGGTGGGCGACGGACGAGGTGCCCTTCGTCGCCGCCAGCTCGGCTTCGGTGGCGCCGTATCGGCTGCCGTCCGCGGCGTACACGGCGTCCTGCTCGACCGTGCGTGAGTCCTCCGTTATGCCCTCGGCGGCTAGGCGCTTGAGGGACGGCAGCGCGAGCACGGGGAGGATCCGGAGGAACGAGCGCCTGGAGGGCAGGTAGTTCGCCTCGAGCTCGCGGCGGAGGTCTAGGTGCGTGAGGCGATGGAAGTTGGTGAGGGGGGGAAGAGGGACGCCCCTCGCTGCTGCTGCTGTTGCTGCTGTTGCCGCCCTGACCAGGTGGAACTCCGCGGAGCACGGGAAGTCCTGCTTGCGGGAGGACACGTGTATGCTCGCGCGCTCCAGGTTGGGCAGGAGCATGAGGATGAGGCACTCCAGGGAGCTGGGGTCCTCGTATGCGGCCCTGCGGCACTCGGCCAGCATGTACCTGCGGTGCCTGTCGTTTACGCGCGGTTTCAGCGCCTCGTCGACCGCTCTGGACTCGGTGTCCGACAGCGTCCGCTGCTCCGGCCAGCTGCCGGGAGCGGGGCCGCGGCGGGTGCGCTTCGCGAACTCCAGGCGGCGGACCGCCGAGGCTAGGTGGGGTTTGGCGACGGCCACCGTTCGGACGAAGGAGAGGCCGCCGAGGTCTTGCACGGGCGGTTTGTCGATGTTGAAGTTGCCTTGGTCGTCGAAGCGGTTGATCGGTGCGCGGTAGATGCGGGCGTCCCGGTACAGTTCGGTTATGAGGCTGGTGTACAGGGTGCGCGAGGCTATCACGAAGTTGAATCGGTAGGACCGGCGGTGGTCGATTCTTACGAATATTCCGCGTAGGATTTCCAGCGGCAGGTCTGTTAGAGTAAGAGGCATTGTTGCCGGTTGCGCTGTTCTCGAGGCCGAATTGACTAGACATCATGTATATATGTGGATGGGATAAGCTTGGCTGAAGGTTACTTTACCTCATTTATACAGCCTTGCCTCCGTCGTGTGCTGGGGATCGGCGGCTTGGCGGTCTGCGGGCAGTTATGGCATCCAATCCAGCGTTGTTCGGGGGCAGTATCTACCCCGCAAATACCTCGTCAAATTTTGTTTTTTTGTATAAATTTAAAAAAACAATTGAGAATTCCAACCCTCTCACGTAGCCGATAATTGTGACTTTCAATAGACCTAATCATGCCGAGACTAATTATGTATAACCGGCGATTTTAGGAAGCACTCAGTGCCCCCCCACCTACCCCGGCAAAACTTGCCTCACAGAAGTTTTAAGTTGTATTTCTATTCCACCTATTCTGAGCTTGCCCTGATATCCATTCAGTCCCATCGTTACTTATATTTGGGTAAGTAATCTGTCAAAGCCATGTTCAATAGATATTGTCAAGATGGAGCAAGTAGTAGTAAAGGGGGATCAAGATATATTGCTGTTTCTAGTCTTACAAGAACCTCTCAGTCTGCTTCTGACACCATTCAACAAAAGCCTTAGCATTTCCATTGCCACCTTCTTCTTTCGACTTCAAAGCGGCCAGAAGATCGCTCCTCGGAGATGGATGCTTTCTTCCCCATGGTACAACATAAATGCCTCCATCCGAGATATCTAGGTCCTTGCTGAAAGCAGCCCAAAGATTTGTATAAGCACCGTGCCGTGCCTCGTACAGTAGAGGTGCAACCATATATCTAAAGATTTTAGGTAAATGCCTTGTAAGCTCTGTCTGTAAATTTCCCGGATTTTGGGTTATGCTCAACAACCCTTCACTCCCAACTGCACGAGAAAGCTCTGAGGCGAGATACCAGTTACCTAGCTTACTGATCGCATAGTTCCTTTGGCTATTGCTACCGGGCGTATCCAATTCAGATTTGCTAACTCCATCAGTAGGAGCGTCAAAGTCCACAGCAATGGATGAAGTCCACACAATACGGACCTCTCCTGGTTGTCCTAGTTTTGCAGTCTGCGTTAAAATAGGGAGCAAGAGCTGAGTGAGAAGGTAATGGCCCAGACAGTTGGTCGCCATCTGCATTTCATAGCCTTGAGGAGATTTGATATGAGGTGGGGGGTGCGAGATGCCTGCATTATTGAACAACACATCAAGACGAGACTCTGCGGATTTGAACTTCTCTGCGGCAGGTTTTATTGTTGTGAGGTCTGATAAGTCAGCATATATAAATTGCATATCACCGACCGCCGTTCCGTTCCTTGGAAAAGATCTTATTTTCGATATTGTAGCTTCTGCCTTTGCTTCATCTCGGCCAATAATATAGACCTTTCCACCGGCCTGGTACAAGAACTTGCACAGCTCGTAGCCAACACCGGCATAGCCACCCGTAACAATGAAAACTCTACCAGGTTCGAGACGAAGATCCCTTTCTGTGAATCCGGGGTGAGGGGGAAAGAACTGAGACCAGCTCGCGCCCATGGCTGTCGTTTACTGTCTAATAGGTGGTAGAGCTATCTAAAAATCTCTTAGTCGAAGATTTG
This sequence comes from Erythroxylum anguifugum, assembly GCA_027478595.1. Taxonomy (NCBI): domain Eukaryota; kingdom Viridiplantae; phylum Streptophyta; class Magnoliopsida; order Malpighiales; family Erythroxylaceae; genus Erythroxylum; species Erythroxylum anguifugum. The sequence goes on from JANIPN010671549.1 coordinate 17,438, forward strand.
ATCCTGCAAATATAAGTGATTGAATATGCAAGTTGATGATAACTGTCAACTAACTGTTCACAGCGATTCATTTACCTATATAAGGACGGATTTATCAGTTGTACGGCCAAAGATACATCAACTATGATAGTAGACACTTCGGCATATTTTCAAGTTTGCGATGCCCTGTAACCAATGACGTAGGTTGCACAATTCGTTCTTCATACAAAGAGGGTCTGCATAGAGGTCGCCGCTGCTTGCGTAATGTTGTTGCCTTTGTCAGAAATTTGCTCTCTGTCTCAAACATTTAGCTCGTGGGTAAAATAACGTTTTTAAATTTCTTAGTCATTAATAACATTACTGTTGTACGGCCCGCGAATTAATAAGCGGGAGAAAATTCTTATAACCGATGCTGCCAGCTCGCAACCATATTACCACACCGGAATTCGGATATCATTTACAAACACCATTTAAACTACCTTAGATCTACCTCAAATGGCTTTCAGTAAATTTATGGACAATCTGAACTTGACAAATGCTTTATGCTTCCTTATAATTTTGGTTAGTGTGTAGAATCGTCAGCCGTTGTCAATAGCTAAGTGGCTACAGTATGTTATATACGCTCTCAGCGTGGTTATTTATAATCTGTCATGGCACCCACTCTCTAATTTCCCAGGTGTGTCAGAATCTATACGAGAACGGATAGGCAAATTAAAATCTTTATTAGGTCCAGCCATCCGAGCCGCTTTCGATTTCCCAAACGCTCGATCGACTTTGCGAGGAACAGGTTTTACAGACATAAAAGCTTTGCATGATAAGTATGGTAGCGTAGTTAGGCTCGCTCCTAATGTTTTATCGTACAACTCTGCACAAGCTTGGAAAGGTCAGACTCTTTGTACTCCAACATTAGTGCTCCTAACGATATTTGATACAGATATTTATGGTTTGAAAGCAAACAGGACGGAGCTGCCAAAGGATCCTAATTATTATAGAAGATGGCCGGCTGTAAATCTTCTGAGTAAATAAAATCGTCTCTATTGTAATCTTACTGATGTTTCAGATGCTACGCAGCATGAACATAGTCGAATCAGAAAGCTTTTGGCCCCTGGATTTTCGGATAGTGCGCTACTCGAACAGGAGCCACTTTTGAACAAGCATTTCGACTTACTGATTCAAAAGCTCAAAGAGGAGTCTACCAGTCTCAATGAGCGTCAAATAAACCTAATGGCATGGTACAACTTCGTCACCTTTGATATTATAGGGTATGAAATACCGACTCCTGATTAGCTTGTTTTCTGACAGCAAGCCAGAGATCTCGTTCTGGGAGAGTCTTTTGGAGCTCTAGCAGATGGCAAATATCATCCATGGATTAGGTACTTACCAATTGATCTTTAGTGTGGCTATGCTAACAATTCAATACTTAGAAATGTGTTTGAAGCAATCAAGTTCTTGGGAGTCATTCGCTTTGGAGCTACATATCCTATTATTGGCGTTGCATTTGGCGCGATGCAGTTTCTAGTGCCTTCATTCGCCGCGAAGCGGAAGGCTCATCTAGCCTATACTAAAAACAAAATCGATACACGGCTATCTAGGAAGAAAGAACGAAGAGATATAATTGCCTCGGTACGTCTTCGCTAGTACCAATCAGTGAAAAGACTTACTATTTTCTAATCTTTGATTTAGGTTCTAGAATATAACTCAAAAACAGAGCATGCTCCATTGTCACATCTGGAAATACTAGGAAACTCCCGTATTCTTCTAACTGCCGGATCTGAGACAACTGCCACACATTTATGTGGAGCAACCTGGCTATTACTCAAGCATCCCAAAGATTTGAAACGTGTTCAATCAGAAATACGAACAGCATTTGGCAAATCAACGGATATCACTCTGCGGCGTGTGAGCGACGAAGGACTCCTGCCATACCTCAATGCAGTCATTAAAGAAACATTCAGAATGTATCCGAGTATCCCCGCAATTCTCCCACGTATGACAGGTCCCAATGGAGCCATCATAGATGGTAGATTTGTTGCTGGTGGGGTAAGTGTTCTACATGTCTTCAGTCAGAAAACATTAAGTAATGGGATTGATACAAAGATTTCGCTCGGCGTACATCAATGGTCTTCATGCCGCTCAGCTTCAAACTTTACGGACCCAGATCTGTTCCAGCCAGCTCGTTGGCTCGAGAAGGAGCGACCGGTACAGTTTGATAATGATGAAAGACAATCGCTGCAGCCTTTTGCGCTTGGCCCTAGGGGTTGTCTTGGAAGAAGGTACGTAATTTTCCGATATAGTTTCTAAATAATATTTGAGCCGGCTAACTAATCGATTCGAAATAGTCTCGCACTGTTCGAAATCAGATCGATTCTTGTGCGCATGCTTTGGCACTTTGATCTATCCCTGGATCTAAACTCCGAAGAATGGATCAACCAGAAAGAATATACCTTTTGGGACAAACCTGCTCTTTGGGTGAAACTTAAGTCTAAAACGAAATAGACTTTCTGAAACGAACCACAAGTGTATTTAATCAAGCGTAATTATGAAAACTAACGCTGGTTCCGTGTATCGTAGAACACATGCTGGCCGGGCGTTAGTCATATTAGGTAGTAAACCAGGCAACTTTGTTTGCGGTGATTAATAACGTCTATTTATTGGTTGGTATCAGAACCCTGCCCACATATAGGATCCTAAAGCATGCCGGGGTCAGCAATTTCATTTAAAGTTTAAGGCATCAATAGCTCTCTTTCATTCCGACCCCGGAACGCACAGCAGAAAACCTAGGAGCATTACGAACAAGATACCCTGTGGTTACGTCTCCACTTCATCAGAACAAAACTCTATTCACGAGACTGACAGGACTATCGGCTCAACTCCCTGGCTTAGACCCACTATTTCTTGTCGCATCATTGCCATTTGATCCTTTGGCCGCATACTCGCATTAGTGGCTTTTGTAGAGCCCGAAGCCATCACAGCCTATCTGGAAAACCACTCGATACACGTATGAAAACTCCAAGGACCGTGCCGTACAATGTGGGGAACACCAAGGAAGGCTATGCTCTGGGCGAAGTAAGTACTCTTCATCCCGTGTAGATGATTCGCATCTAATAGGCTCTCACCTAGTACGCCTCGGGTAAACAACACGTACTGGCCAAACGACCCTACAGGGTTGTTTAAGAGGAGTAAGTTAATCATTATTGCAATAATGTAACTACGGTGCTACGTCTACAGCCGCATCCTCGGCACTCTGAATACTAGTAGTAATTACGCCCTACCTAGCCATAAATCAAGAACTCGTATATCCCTCCAAGACTAACTTTGGGGGCCATTTCCATCTCTGACGCCCGAGGTACAACCTGTTAGGTGACGGAAGCGGGCTGCGCATTAGCAATGCCTCCGTTAGGCGATAAGTCAATATACTCGAGCCGTGCTCTTGCGCTAGGTTCTGGGCTCACATCATGTTTTGTGATTCCTGGAAGCGTCGGAGGATCCTTGGTAGTAAATCGAAAGTATCTTCTCTCATCGCCGTCGCTAATTATTTCTTTATCCGAACTTTCAGGTGTTCTAATTAGTGAACGAAGACTAGTAATAGACTTTACTGCATTCACCACTCTTGGAACGTACTTGTCCAAGAAAGACGGGAAGGTCATCATGCATGTGCATATGATTCCTATGTAAAGCTCAAGGACCCTGATCAGATGGTTACTAGACCGTTTAAAAAATTATTAGAGCTTCACTTACGAATATATTGAGAACCTTGATAATTGCCATGTTGGATCGTCAACTGCAAATGCAGATGGCGTCAAAGCTAATCTCGTAGCCGCTAAAGCAACGACACTGGTAATTTTGATATCAGTGTCCAGGAGATCTAATAATACAACGGAACACCATACACTATACCTAAAGAAAAGACAGACAAAATCTTTATTTTCTTTGCTGTCCGCATCTGTAGACGCCAGATGATTGGTATTGGCATCGCAACAACAAAAATGTCAGTAAGTACGTTGAGTGCTCCGGAGCCGTAAGCGGTCACGCCTGACGGCAGACATGTCCCTGGAACCGTAGGATTGAAACTTCTGGCTACCGGAGTGCAGGTATTGATTGAGGTGACCAAAAATGCAATATAAGCGGCAGTGATGAAACCTATTGCCACACAACAGACGTATTTCACAGTTTTGCTAGGAGCAAAAATTCGTTGATAAAATAGCAAGCATGAGATTTTGATGCTTGCTGCTATTATCAGATAAGCCCACTGAGCGCCAAGCTCGAACTATTGCTTTAATTTCAGTACAATTTTGGAAATAGCCGGATTTGATTACCCTTCGTCCGTTAAGAAAACTTTGGAACTGAACTTCCCAAGCGTGAAATCCCAGATAGCCTTCAGTCGCGGCTACTTTTGCTCAGCTTCTTCCCCATGCTTTTTAGTTCCATTTTGAAGACATACCTCGGAGTAGAAACGCTGAATTAACGCAAATGCAAGCCTGAACAGGGTCATTTTCAATTCCCTATATTATTCGAACGTTAAAGGACTGAAGAAACCAACAAACGCAAATAAGCATAAATCTTAGGACTGGATGTTAGCATTGGCTTCTATTGAGGAGCTGTTAGATTCTTACAATCATCGAGACCTAGTTGCTTGGTTATGATTGCCCTGGTGTAAATACGAATCGCAACGGCAATAGTGACGAAGAACAGCATTGTTGTATGGAGGATAATGTTTTCAGCTATCTGATTCTCGGGATCGTTGAAATTCGGCGAAACTCCTGGGGGCGGAGGACTAATTCCGCGAGGTGGCCCGTTTGATACTGCAGTAGCCATTCTCAGCGCTAAATTCTTATTTGTTTCTGAATCAATATAGGCGCAAGTGGACTTGCTTGCCAATGCTCTCGCACAAGCTTCACAAACAAATGTTGTGTCAAATGATATAATTTGTATAAATAAGGTCGACTTTGGCGAACTTTGTTAGCGTTATTGTCCATTCACCAAGTAGAGCTATTGCGTATCCTGAGTACACTGCTAGTAGAGAATTTTCTTCTTATAATATGGTGCTTAAAATTTACGGTGAGGCTAGTGTAATATAGGACTATGTACTTATAGACTGATCTTCATCATCTGCTCAGATAGCGTTCCCACATAAGATTCAAGGGTGCGAATGGATATTATTAATTTCATCTCCGTTGGATTTGGAACCGCAGGACTCTGGAAACCCAACCGTGCTGACCTACATGTTAGCCGTGCCGCTTTTGCAGGTCATGAGTTCATGGCACGGCATCAATGCTACGTCACCGAAGTATGTCGGTGATCGTGTTATAGGGCAATGTGGCACAGGAATTGGCAGAACCATCCATCACTTGGCCTACTACTGCTTGGCATCATAGGCATTATTTCTCAAATAATATTATTTACTATGGTCTGAGGGATAAGTATTACCCTTGTTTGCCAAGCGACTTTGGGCAGGGTTTATTTTGTGCCTATAACATTTGAATCCACCCCGAAAGCCAATTAATTCCCCTGTCCCAAAACGTCTTGGCAAATAAGGGTAATACTTATCCTTCAGATAGTGAGGGCAACATTCCGGCTGTGCCAAGCTGCGATAGTAGCACCTTTCCATTTTGCAAATCAAAGTTTCGGGATAAATAACTCGGGTCTTTACGTGAGCGAAGAGCAGGTCATATCAATGATTCAATTGGCGCTCTCATATCTCTTAGACATCAAATCTCATTGGTCTATCCTGGATGAAACAAAGGCCAGGCTATCTCATGCACCATAGCTAACTCAGACCCAATGAATTTCTATTCAGGATGGTAACGAGGGCAATAAACACTCCAAACAAGATTCCCACTGATACTGTATAGAATCGCCTCGATGTATCGTCGCAGATCCACAGATAGGCTATGGTTGTGCTTTGTTTCTCTGGCAGTGCTTACTGCCTGAGCCACTTGTTCTTTAATTTTGTTGAGACACATTTGTTTCGCCTCGTCTTCCGAAATCGAGTTCTCGTGAATGAGAACCCAAATTGCATTCATCACATGTCGAGCGCCCATTGTCGCTGCTTCTTTTTTTTCTTTCGGCCACGAGAAAAGATCATTGGTCAGAGCAAGAGCTGCCCATGATGGCCAACACAAACGTTTACATAGCTCCATTTCATGCTCTGGGATCGTGAGACCCATTCCAAAAGTCACAAGACCAAACCAAAATCTAAGAAGCCGTCAGTATGTAATTCAGAAATTGTCTTCATTACAAACAATTCTCCTGCATCGCTGATCCTATATGGAAGATATTCCTCCAGGCACTCAAATGGTTCTGAGCGTTGACGTGTTGAGACGATACGAATGAAATTTTGCCACATTTTCATTGTCGTGATCGCTCTTTCCTTGTCTATTGCCATCATTTCCGAAAGTAATTGCTTTTGTATCAGCTTTGCGCCTTCCATTTTGGAGCTCTCATTCGCGGTTTGACCTTCTTTTACCTGGGACGAGAACTTTTGCTCGCTGAATTCGCTCAAGATATGGTTCCGCTTTTCGTAGCCCTATCATCAATTCATATTAATGATATATGGGAGCTGTAGAACAAGTGCTAAACTTACTAGTTTCTGTTCTAAGTCTTCTACAACAGTGTCTGCGGTTCTTAAGCATCGTTTCGTGTTTTTATGATTTTTGAGAGAACAATTTACCATCATACAAGAAAGCAAACTCATTCGCGTAGGATATGACTTCTAAGCGCTCGGGAAGAGTCTCTGGGATTGAGACTCGAATGAAGCTGAATGGCTCTCCAAGTGTACCTCTATAACCTTCTACTGGACATATCCATTTAGACCAGTCCTTATGACAACGAAGAGCCCCATTGACTTCTCCGGCAGTATCTCGGTGATTCCGTAGCGGTATGTCTTTGCAGAGACCAAAGGTCTCAAACGTTTTAGGATCAACAATATCAGAGTATTTGAATTCCATTTCTAGAAATAGTTCACCGCAATGTTCAAAAAACTAGAATGCTTGTTGTGTTGAAGGTCGTTCTCCTGATAATTAGTTCAAACAGATATGAGTACGCATACATGCCTGTGGCTTTAAGCCTATTTAATACTTTGTTCATCCCCTGTTTTAAGCCTTGCCTTACCAGATAGCGACGAAATTATTTCTTTGTTTCCATGAAGGCTCAGGCGAGAGGCAAGAACTATGTCAGCACACGGGCTGTATTCGGAAGTTCAATAACTAGCAGGCATGCCGAGTGAGCAATGGATACCAATCGTTTGACGATGAGTCTGCAACGATGTCTGCGGCACAGAAGCTCAGACTAGGCATCTTGTTTCATTCTCCTATAGCTTCCACCTATTCTCACCTAACGATGACGATTGATTATATGCCAAGGCCAAACGCGATGTTACATCTGAGGCACGCTCTTTCGGAGGGACATATGGAACATAATTCTTACAATGGTCGTCCATGCGCCGCAAGCCACTGAAGTAATGTAACTGCCGATCTGATTGCCCTTAGTTTCGTCAAATTACTGAAGGCAGCTAAGTTTCTCTCTGTTTTTCCCACCGATCTGTTGACAAATTTCATTTTACCTCGTGTTAAACAAGGTGTTCTTGGAATCTTCCTGACCCTCTTTCATGAAGAACAATCCAAGCTTACTATTAAAACAACTTTACTTAATCATTTGACTATTCAACTCAGTGACAATGACTTTGACTGCGTTTCAATCATCGATTCAGAATCTAATAGAAGGCGTTACATTTTTAGGATTCGTTCAAGTCATCATATTTTATTGCTTTTTGCATTGTGCCTGCTTGATTTTCTATCGACTACTATTCTCGCCCTTTGCCGGATTTCCTGGTCCAAAGCTTGCTGCAGCTACCCACTACTATGAATTTTATTTCAATTGGTGGCACCAAGGAAAATATATTTTTGAGATTGAAAAAATGCATAAAATATTTGGTTAGAAGGTTTTAGAACAGCTCGTGAGACATAACCATTGACAGTCAACCAGGACCAATTGTCAGGATCAACCCTGATATGCTTTCTATTCATGATCCAGAATTCTATAACGAAATCTATGTGTCAGAGCAGAAAAGGAAGACCTATAGTCATCAGGTATTTGCCCAGGGCCTAGGATTTGACGGTATGTATGAAGCACGGGCCAGGGAACAAAGCATCGTGTTGGCTGACCAGAGTCTGAACTTTATAGGTTCACATTTTCTTACTGCAGATCATGATATGCATCGACGGAGACGAAAGCCCCTGGAACCTTTCTTCTCTCGTTCCGGAATTCTTCGACTACAGCATTTGATTGCTGACACGGTAGAAAAGCTGTTAAGCCGATTAGAATCTATGAAAGGAACTGGCCGAGTTGTTCGATTGGATCATATCTTCTTTGCTCTATCCGGAGACGTAGTTGGGAAATTATGCTGGGCTGACAAAGAGGATTTTCTAGACGAGCCTAACTTCTCTCCAGACTGGTTCGCAAAAGCAAACATGAATAAATCATAAAGTCTCCTAAGCTTATGCTGTTGTAGGTATAACTTGGTTCATTCTATTATCAAGTCAATCTATTTGTGGCAAGGGTTTCCATGGCTTGCTAGGTAAGATTGGTATTATATAAATGCATGCAGGCTCCATACTGACGTCGCATAAGAACATTACCTCTGCTGCCCAAGTCTCTTCTTTTATCGGTGTTCCCTCAGGGCCGTGTATTTGACGAATTCGACAAGGTAGGACTACTACCAGGACCATTTCCCGCCCGTCACTGACACGAGAAGATGACTCTTAGAAGTGTGTCTACGGCTAAGAAAGCGAAAATTGAGGGCGACTTGCGAGATCCATATCGAAGGAACTACGCAGCACTTTTCCATTGGATCGTTAATAGTGATATGCCCGAATCCGAGCTTTCAGATGCACGTCTGGCCAACGAGGCCCAGGTGATACTATCAGCAGGAAGCACTTCGACCGCACGGACGTTAACCCATATTACGTATTACATTCTTGCCAATCCAGTTATTCGTGCTCGTCTAGCAGACGAATTAAAAGAACTAATGCGTGATTGGCCAAATAAAGTGCCTTCGTGGATAGATCTGGAAGGCGTAGAATATCTGCAAGCCGTGATAAAGGAAGGGCTTCGGTAGGTTACTGCCTATCAAAGAGGCAGCGGCTATTCTGAGCTCTGCTAACTTTAATAATAACAGACATAGCTTTGCGGTCATGCATCCTCTGCCTCGTGTTTCTCGAAAAGTTGATATCAAATATAAAGGGTGGATCATTCCGGCAGGAGTAAGTCAAACTTCGAGACCATGACAGATGTTGACACGCATGCTTATAAAATTATTGAATTAGGCCGCAGTCGCTATGTCTGGCTACTTAATGCATAGCGACGAAACCGTGTATCCCGATCCTTTCGAGTTCCGCCCAGAGCGTTGGTTAGGAGAAATTGATCCGAAAATGATACGTAACTTTGTACCTTTTACAAAAGGTTCGTTTTAATCCCACTAGTATTGATTACACGTTACACATCTCTACGATTTCTTCTTCTTCTTCTTCTTCTTCTTCTTCTCCTTCTTCTCCTTCTTCTTCTACCTCATCCTTATCCTCCTCCTCCCCCTCCTCCTATTCTTCTTCAGTATCTTGTTTCTTTCTTCTGGCGTAAGATAGTGGTCCTTATGGGCCAGTTCTGAACCCGCCAAAACCCGTAAAGTGTCGAGTACCAATTGACTTAACCGCAGGATCACGGAATTGTCTCGGTCAAAATCTTGCCCAATCTGAAATGAGCCTAACACTTGCAGTCTTATTTCGCCCGAGCGCTCCACGCATGGAGCTCTACGATACAGACAATACAGACACAGATCATGTCCACGACTACATTGTTCCACTCCCAAGGCTAGACACGAAAGGTGTCAGGGTCACAATAAATTGATCGGTGAACTCCGTACAAAACGCAAAAATGAACATGTGGAACTAAGGAGGAATCGAAAGGCGTGGTCACGTAACTAAGAATACTGAGCTTCCGAGATTGCTTTGTATCGCAGTGATTAATCTACTCAAATGAAGCATGCACTTGGGTCACCAGAAAAGAATCTCGATCCAACTTTCGGATTTTAAAATAATATAGGCACACTTTACGTATCTACATGTTCGAGCAGAAGGTTAATCGAGTTAACATCGCTCCAAATCATTTACAATACCTAGTTCACTACGAACAGAAAAAATATTCCCCCACCACCAACCACCCACCCACTCTGGCAGTGCCACTAAA
>JANIPN010671657.1:0-11314 GCA_027478595.1 Erythroxylum anguifugum
CTTCCGCCTTATGTCTTTCGATTCGATTTGCTTTGCTTCCGCTATTTGATTCCGATTCAATTTGCAATTGTTTCTGTCCAGTTCGATACATTTGTTTCGATTTGATTCCGGGTTGTTTCTGTTTCCGAATTCGAAAAGAATTCGTGCTTTTATTTCTGTTCTTGTGTTTCGTTCTCCGGTTAAGACCCGAATCATGAATAAGTATGAAAATGGATTTGTAAGATGAAAGAAAAAAAAAATTTATCGGGATTTTCGGATTAGTCGAGGTTTCCAACGCTATCAGTATAAAAGTTCCGGATTAAGTAGTTGGGTTCCGGAAACGGGATCCAACATTAGTTGAGGGTTAAAATTGAACGGTTTTGTAATGTTTAGGTTCTTGTTAAACACTCCAAAGTGTTAGATTATAACAAATATCCGATAGGGTTTAAAATATATATTTTTTATTTTAAAAATGTTTAAATTTCTAAAATGTTTAAATTAAATCTCAAATTAACAAAATTCTAACTTCTCATTTAGATTCCATCAATTTAAGGTCACATAATTTTTTATTATTTTTATGGGCCCTCTTTTCAAAGAAGAGAAATAAGAAAAAAATATTCTAAAGATAAAATATGTGGTAGTCTTATAGACCCCTCTTTTCAATTACTACGAAGCTCCTTCTTCAACTAAACCCAATTTCAGCTCCATTAAGGTAATATTTAAAAGCACCCTAGACCCACTAATGTGACACTTTTAGTGCTAACCTAGTGGGTTGGCGTAAGTGGTACATGCCTTCGTCGCTTAACCAAGTGGTTGGGGGTTCGAATCCCACCCTTGGGAATGCAGCAAGTTCCTGGGCCAGCTGTAGCCCTCCCATGTTGGAGATGTTCCCGCAGCGAAGGGATTAGTCACTGATTCCCCTGGGTGCACCAAAAAAAAGACACTTTTAGTGCTCACACTTCTATATCTTCTTCCTTTTTGTTATTAGATTGAAGAAGTGAAATGAAAAGGGGAAACAAAATCAAGATCCATTGTGAGACAGAAGAAGATACTTGTTGTCAACACAACTGAAAGCGTCACTAAGAGGATCATGGAGCACTTGAGGCTTTTACAGTGAAGGATAAACTCGGAGGTTTTAAAAAGGCTAAATCTATACGTACAAAAGGCAAACCATCTCTCGAATCCGTTAGTACTTAAAATGCTTGACACTTTATTGGCCTTTTATTGTTTTCTATTTTTTGGAATTGTTTAAAGCAATTTCTTTATTTTGTATGTAAAAGTTTATTAAGAGAATTTCAATTTTTAGATTAGCATGAATGTAATGTAATAGAGAGTCTAAAGGCTTTTCTCTACAAGAATTTTGATTTTTTAGTTGCCAAGATGAGATTTTGATATGTTTTTCTCTTGTGATTTTACTAGTTTTCCTAATAGTGTTGGATGGGCCTATTTTTATTGGGTAAATAATCTATACATTAGGAGACAATGGCAAGGTTGTGGATCTTCTTATTAGTTGCAATTTCAACCGATAAAAAGAGTCCATAAAAAGTTCACATCGAAATTTTATTTATTTATTTTAAAATGAAAGAACCCGTAGTTGTTATCCTTTAGATGCGCACTGAGTAAACTTTTATATTAATAGAAACTAAACAAAAAATCATATTTAAATTTTTAATTAATTCAAACATTCTAGAGATGTTAGGATTTTTTTTACATTATCAAACGTTGAATTTGAGTTAAATATTAATGTAAATGTTACCATTTAAATTGTTTTTATCTATTTAAAAATGGTATCAAAACTTTTTGGTATTAGTTAAAAATTTGCATTTTAAATCTAAGCATCGGCTAGTTATTTTTTAGATAACCCTTAATTCCTTTAGGCATCAAAATTACTACAAAATTAATTGATTATTTTTTTGGTTTCCAATAAGATATGTGTTTGACATGTTGTCTATAAAATTAATATCAAAACGTTAGAATTGGTGATAGTTAAAGTATCTCACAAAGATAATACTTGTAGAACATAAATGCCATTGTATTGCGTACCAATCTGAAGCTACTTGATAGTAAAAATAGAATATGTTAATGTATTTTGCGTCAATCTAAAGCTATTCGACAATGTTAGAATAGTTTAGGCAACAAGCTCAGTTGTTGTTTGTTATGTATCATAAAAATCACTCGAGCGTGATTGCACTAGGCAGAAGTAGAGCTCTAATTGGTCAATTTATATAAATCACATATCATGCCATTCATTTTCAATTTTATATAATTATAGATAAAAATATATTTTTACATTTTCACCAAAATATAGATTAGATCTTAACATTATGGAACGTCAAAATTAATCCTATCATATGTTGAACATTTAATTTAAACTCTAAATGGATAGAAAATATTGACAAAGTTGTGTCTCTGTCCATTATATGTCATAGCAGTGATGACATAACATAAATTCATTTTTTTCATAATATAAATTCATTTTTTTGTCAATCATATAGGTTCCATTGTGTCATCAAACATAATACATATGAAATAGTGGGATCCTCACATTTTAATCAAACTTAAATTAGTTTTTTCTTAATTTTGATTATATGTGGATAAACCCTAGCTAAAACCAATAAACTTAATTTAACCTAAATATGATAACTTAATCCTAATTAACCTAATTTTAAACAACAAAAACCTAATTAATGTTAAATTGCCAATTCCTAACTGAAATTTCTTGTGCCATTGACCACTATTGATACCTTATCCACCAACCCAACCGTCACCACCAGCCTCCATAATCAACTACAACAATCTTCCAATGGAGCCCGAACTCTGTCTCTCCCCCCTATGTCCTCCCTCAACTATTAAGGTTAAGTTAAAAAGTGGGTAAGAGATAGGGTTAAAAAGTTTGGTGTGAATGTGGAAAGACATCATTAATTGCCATAAAATAGCCAAGAATTATATATGATTGGGATGTAAATGTACAAACTATTAGCTTTACAAATTCTAATAATTGTACAAAGTTAACATATGACTTGTTAAAATAGCATAAACAATATTTCCCTTTATTTGATCATAAAGTAATAATGTGTTATGTTTAAGTTCTAATTAGTATGTGATATTTGTTAAATTTTTGTCAATCAACTTCAAGATGGATATTACAAGCTCCTTAATCAATTACAAGGCCCTTTTACTTAAAAGAAAATTATACATTTTTAGTTAAAATCCATTCAATTACTAATTAGAGTATTGTTCAAGTTGAAAACTCAAAAGATAAGGCTGTTAAAAACCAAACAAAAAAGTTCATCACTTTCTAATGTTGTTATCTCTAGCTTTAGATTTCCTTTTTCTACCTGAAAGGAAAAAGTTTTAGTTTTTTTGTCTCTTTCTTTTTACCCAAAATAACGACCTTAAAATTAGAAAAAGAAGCCAACAATTACAATAAGAAGATTCTTTTTTTGTTGTTTCTAACAAAAGATGATAGAATAAGAAAGACCATCTTATAAGTTGTACAAAAGCATCTTAACCATAATACCTATAGTGAATATTGCATTCATGTCTTCCTCTACACACTATATTACCACTGATATTAGATTTTCCGTCTTAACAACTTCATTGCATTCAAACTTTGGATCAAATATCTCTTCAATCTGTGATCTCATCCCAAAAGCTCCACATTATATCTCTCTCACTCGTGACACCAAACTTCTTAACTTTTTCTCTTCCTCACTTTCTAACCTAACCCTAATAATAGGATGAGGCAATAGATAGGAAAGAAGCAGAGTTGTAGCTCTAATAGGAGAGTGGCACAAACAATAGCAAAAGATGTCGATGTGATCTTTCTATAGTTCTCTTTGAGTGTCGTAAAAGATGGTATAGTCATAATAAATCTTACGGATTTTTCTGCTTTTGGTTGAATTAAAGTTGTTTGCATACAAATGAATTCAAATGTTCTTTGTATACAGATGAGTTGAAAGTTGTATGAATATAGAAGAATTGAAGTTGTTTGCTTATGTTAGGGTGTTGCTAGTTTGAGTTTGGTTCATCAAAGGTCATTAGTAGCATTAGCATATGTAGAAAAATTGCATAATCCTAGATCGAATCTAGTTTATATAGATCTTCTTCTACATCAATGGGATCTTAAATGCTCTCATCTGGATTGATCTTGTTCCAAGTGTTGAGATAGGATGTCATCTTTCTGTAGTTCTCTTTGAGTGTCATAGAAGATGGTATAGTCATCATAAATCTTATGATTTTTTTTGCTTCTAGTTAAATTGAAGTTGTTTGCATACAAATGAATTCAAATGTTGTTTGCATACAAATGAGTTCAAGTTATTTGAATACAAAAGAATTAAGTTGTTTGCTTATGTTAGGGTGTTCCTAGTTCGAGTTTGGATCGTCAAAGATCATTAGTAGCATTGACATATGTAGAAAAATTGCATAATCTTGGATCAAATCCAGTTTATATAGATCTTCCTCTCTTCGGTGCTCTCATCTGGATGATCTATTTCCAAGTGTTGGGATAGGATGTCATCTTTCTATAGTTCTCTTTGAGTGTCATAGAAGATGGTATAGTCATAATAAATCTTATAGATTCCTTTTCTTCTAGTTGAATTGAAGTTGTTTGCATACAGATGAATTCAAATGTTATTTGCATATAGATGAGTTGAATTTGTTTGAATAGAGAAATTTTGAAGTTGTTTGCTTATGTTAGGGTATTCCTAGTTCGAGATTGGTTGGTCAAAAGTCATTAGTAAATTAGCGTAGAAAAATTGCAAAATCCTATATCAAATCCAGTTTGTATAGATTTTGGTTTTATGGATTCTTATGTATAATTATTTCAAAAGGAAAGAGTATCAAAATTATTACATATTATGAATGACAAGTATTGAAACTGATAGTTATTTTGGAAGCAAATATTATGCTTCTTGAAATTATAAGACTGAGGCTGTTATACATGAGAAGATATGGTTGGTAGTAGGCATAATTTAGCTCCATAAAACTTGGACAACTTATGTTATTCAATCCTTTACCCTTCCTTATAGTTTTCTAAAACTGACATTGATGTTGTCATTCTAGGCAAATTTACATTATGATTTTCTTTAGCATGCAGATGGAATCATCATCATCGACTAATGCAAGAGTGAGTTCAAATTTAGGTAATATGGTTTGCTATTGTGGGCTAAAGGCCCTATTAAGGACTTCATGGGGTGATCATAATCCTAGTCGAAGATTTTATGGATTCCCTAATTATCCAGTGATAATTTATTGTTATTTGATTAAAAACTTATGTTTAAGATTTATTTAATGAAATTGAATGTTTCATGTTAAGAAAGCAACTTTTTCAATTAGTCTGATGAATAATTTACTAAAAGAGCCCTTCAAGTGATTCAAAAATTAAGTAATCAATTATCAATGTTAAAGAAGGAGGTTAAAACAAGCACAACTAAGGAGTTTGAAGAACAAATGAAGTTTATGAAGGGGCTCATAAATTTATTATGTAAAGAGAAAAAGAAATTAAGTTTATGATAATTAACATTGTAATAGGATTTGATATGGTTCCGGTACTTTTTATTTGTACTTATGTTATGGGGATATTGTATTGAATTTCAACAATGTAATGGTTAATTTTAATTTAAACTATATTATTAAAAAAAATTGGTTTTGAAATTTACATATGAATTATATAATGTACCAAAAAGAATAGTACTATATGAAATTGATGGACAATGAATAATTTACTCCTTGCATATCTTGTCAAATGTTAAGCAATCTTCACCAGCGTGATTTTCCAATCTCTATGTCTTCTTTGACTTCTCCCTAATGTCGTGACAGCTAAAACAAATAAACATAGTCTACTAAGACAATATTACTTTCCTTAACGTATACAAAGAAATACTCTCTCAACTATGTGCGTGAAGAGCAAGGCTCAAATGAGCTATATATAAGCATTAAGGCTTGGAGAACAAGTAAGAATCCTAATGTTACAAAGGCCTTCTTAAGCATCGAACTTATTCATAAGTCATGCCTACTCCTTTGCACGACTATCTTACTTAGATTTGTTTAAGCAAGACTCAACCTTCCCCATATGTCGTTGACTAACAACCGAGTTCTTGAATGCCTCACGACCCTCCCAGTGTTTAACTCTCACACTCGCAAGAAACTATAGAAGTAATAGAATAATCAAAGGTAATAATAGAAGCAGAGAAGAGATACAGAAAACTGCCAACCTTAATTACTTTCCTCAAAGTATACAAAGGAATGCTCTCACAACTTTGCATGTGAAAAGCAAGGCTCAAATGAGCTATATATAGGCATCAAGGCATAGGGAACAAGTAAGAATCCTAACAGAACTCTACTACCCATGATCACATCTTATCCTATCAGATTGCATCGTTATCCTATAAGATTACATCCCCATCTAAGTAGGACTGTATCTGATAATGTCTATCTACATCTCAACTAACAAGATAAAAGATTACACATGATCTATCCTTATCTACGAAGATGTTCACTATCTTCAAATGATCCTCCCACGTGGTCTTTATCCTTTAGTGCTGATGTTTATTCTCTGTGATCTTATCCGCCACATCATCTAAGATCCCCCCGATCTCTATCTGTTGATGATGAGTCATCCAAGCCAAAGCCAATCATAGCACACTGGTTTGATCCAATGCTTAACCATGTCAAGTCCATTAGCCATGGTATGTCCATTTAAGCACCCACTAAGTCCTTAATCCATCAATAACTTAGCCTTAGCCTTGTTAGCCCAGACATAACCTAAAACTTTACCAAAACTTGCACCTTGCTTGATTTAACATGCTAAGTCAACTTGAAGCTTTCACATGCCACCGCCGTACATATGATCCAGCTAACCTTCTACCCAAAGTCCGTCTTCGGCTAGCTATGAAGTACCTTTATGTGCTAAGGGGCTAACAAACCACCCCAACCAGATGAATTCGATGCCTTCGTCGAACTAGTTAGGTAGGCATTCACCTGATCCTCGAATTGTCACAAGGTTTTATCTTTTTCCCATGTAGCTTCCATGATTAGCTTTCCCTTCCATTAGATTAAGAACTCTGTTTGTCGGTTCTTCTTATGTTGCCTCATTGTTTGGTGACCCAAGATCTTCTCTACTTGATCCTTGAACTGTTTTCTCACAACCAGTGGAGCTCTCTCCATTTGACTCTTATTCGGATATGATGTATCCTCATGGTAAGGTTTGAGAAAACTAATATGAAAAGTGGCGCGTACCTTTAGTCTCTTGGGTAACTTCAACCTGTATGCCATATTCCCCACTTTACCTAGCAGTTCAAATGGTCCATCGTACTTTGACACTAATCCACAATGCACTCGCTTGCTCGAGATCTTCTTACAAATTTGTGGGGTAAGTTTTAATAATACCTTATCTCTTACGTCGAACTTTAACGGTCTCCTCCATAAGTCCGCTTACTTCTTCATCCATCAAGAAGCCTTTCGAAGACTATTCGTCACCTTATCTGATAACTTTTGCTTCTCCATGGAAAACTTGTACGCTACAGGACACTTGCCACCTCTCCTTTGTTATGCAATCTCGAGTGGAGTAAGAGGTTTTTGTCTTAAGATTATCTCAAAGGGACTCTTCTCCGTCACAAAAGATCTGTGCAAGTTATAGCAAAACTGTGCAGTATCAATCGAACTTAACCAGTTACGTTGACTTGCACTTACATAATGACTTAAGTACTCCTCCAATAGATTATTGATCCTCTCTATTTGGACATCCATCTATGGTGATTTGCTGTTGAAAACTTCAAATCGCAACTCATCATGTTAAAAAGGGGCATCCAGAATCGGTCTATAAATCTGGCATTTCGGTCACTCACAACGTCCATAAGGACTCCGAAGTATTTCACCACATTCTTATAGCCGCAATATCTGAGGAACACGATGCTGGTGCTGGTATAAATATCCCATACCTGGAGAAACATTCTATAATCACCATGATTGTCGACATGTTGTCCACCTTTAGAAACTCTCTTATGAAATCCATTGAAACTAACATCCATGGTCTTTTGGGAATGGATAAGGGTTGTAGCAAACCGGCTTCCTTCTTCCTCTCTAGTTTATCCATCTGACACACAAGGCACATCTTGACATACACCTCAATGTCATTCTCCATCTTCAGCCAATAGTAGGAACGAGCTAAGAGCGCCATCATCCTCTAAACTTCGGCGTGACCAGCCCACTGTAGTCGTGCGTCTCGTTTAACAATTGTTTCCACAAGCTACTGAAACTTAGCACATTCACTTGACTACTCTTAGTCATCAACAGCCTATCATCATCAAGCCAAAACTTACACACATCACCTTCTTTAACTTGTAAGATCAACTTATAGTATGTGTTGTCCAATGAAGCAGTAACTTTGATTTTCTCCAACAAGTTAGACTCCACCCTAGTAATGACATATAGGTCTTGAATACCTCCTTCCGACTCAAGGCATCGGCCACGTTGTTGTGCCGCCCCAGTTTATGCTCCCATGCAAAGTCATACTCAACAAAGAACTCTTGCCACCGGGTTTGTTTTACTGACAACTTCTTTTAGGTCCTGAAAAATGTGTTAGTAACATTGTCTGTCTGAACGATGAACCTAGTTCCCAACAAATATACTCGCCATGTCTTAAGGCAATGAACCACTGCGAGCATCTCCTTCTTATGCGTCAAGTATCGCTGCTCCACACCGTTGAGCTTTTAACTCTTAAATGCTATGGGATGACCTTCCTGTACTAGGACTCTACCAATGGCTTTATTCGATGCATCTGTGTGTACCTCAGATGGAAGATCAAACTCTGACAGCTTTAACACAGGTTCGGTTGAGATAACGGTTTTAAGTATTTTGAATGCCTCCTAATTTACACTCGACTAACACCACTCTTGTTTCTTCTTTAACAAGTCTGTCAATGGCGCCGCTTTCTTCGAGTATCCCACTATAGTAGTTCACTTGTCCAAGAAAACTCTGCAATTCTCTCACTGTCGTGCGAACCTGCCACTCAAATATTACCTTCACCTTTTTGGATCCATTCTGACCTGACCCTTGCTCACCAAGTGACCCAAGAATCTAATCTCTGTCTGTGCGAACTCACATTTCTCCATCTTCACGAAAAGCTTGTGTTGCTTCAGCTGCTTGAACACTTTCCTCAAGTGCTCCACATGTTCAGCCATATATGTAATATACACCACGATGTCATCGAGATACACCACCACGAACTCATCAAGGAAATCCTACAACACATCATTTATTAAGTTACAAAATGTTGCACGGGCGTTAGTCAATCCGAATGGCATGACCAGAAATTCATACGATCCATACCCAACCACACACATTATCTTTTGCTAATCACCCTCGGCTATCCTCACTTGTTAATACCGAAGATCCAACTTCATGAAAACCACAGCCCTCGATAATCTATCAATCAAATCTTAAACTAAGGGAACAAGATACTTGTTTTTTATTGTTATCTTGTTTAATGCTCGATAGTCCATGCACATCTGAAGTGTCCCATCTTGCTTCTTTCGGAATAACACCGGGGCACCATATGGGGCTTTAGACGGTTGGATAAACCTTGCCTCTAATAGTTCACCAAGTTGTTTTCAAAGCTCCCTCAACTCTAACGGGGACATCCTAAATGGGGAACATAAAGGTGGGATTACTCCAGGAACCAACTTAATCTTGTGATCTATCTCTTAACTAGGGGGAAGAGTCTCTAGCAACTCTTTCAGCATCACGTCACGAAACTCCCTTAACAAACTTGCAACTGCATTGGGGACTTCCACCACATGGTCCTCACTAATCTCCTACATGGCAGAGAGATAGGTCTCCATACACTTCTTCAACCCTTTCTCGATGCTAATGGTCGACACATGTGCTACTACAGTTGTATCATTTGTCGTTCCACCACCGAATCTACAATAGTTAACAAAGCATAAACATTTCTCATATATGATCATCATACCTTCCAAACTTAGGTATAACACCGCCTTTTCTCCTTTCAAGAAATCGATCCCCAATATCAAGTCAAAATCTTCAATTGGTATGACCATGCAATTGAACTTGACACATAACTCCCTATGCTTACTGGGATATTGTAAGCAGCTCCTACCACTACTTGTGCCTTACTTATAGGGGTTTTTATCCTTGTCAGAAACTTCGACACCTTAAGCCCTAACTTACGCACCATCCTTTCTGCCACGAATGAGTGCGTCGCACCAGCATCTATCATCGCGGTTACCTCCTTCTCATCAACTTGTAACCCTACATACATTAATTTTTCAAAAGGGTTAAACTCACTCTTAATAACGTTTACTAAGGTGATTGAATTTAGAGCCGCCTTCGAATCCTCCTCTTCTTCTTCGGCGATCAATACATTCAACTTCTCCTTCCTTAGACATTCTTTCGCAAAATGTGGACCGTTGCATAGGTAACAAGTAACTTTTCCCTTCTTGGAGGACGTCTCCCTACTATTGAAGCCACCGTTTTACTTGCTTTTCCCTTTGAAGTCTCCCTTCTTGAAGTCTTTCTTCTTTTTCCCCTTACTCTTCTCCTATTGGGCTAGGCCTTTGCCCTTAGAATAATTTGAGGAGCCCGCCTTAGTTTCCTTCGTCACTTGAAAGTCTACCAAAGCATCAGCAGCCGCAATTGCACCAACCACGTCCTTCACATTTTGCCTCTGTAACTTTATTTGCACCCATGGTTATAACCTAGACAAAAAGTTGAAGACCTTGTTCGCGTCTGACATATTATCAATGTCAAGCATTAGAGAACTAAACTTTTTAACATATTCCTTTACCGATCTGTCCTGTTTCAGCTTCTTCAAGGCATCCCTTGCGAGCCAAGAAGTGTTCATCAGAAGAAATTTATACTTCAACTCCTTCTTCATCTTGTCCCACATGTCAATGGGATCTCTACCCACACTGATCTCCACAGAGTTTCTTGTTCTCTACAAAAGCTTGGCATCCCCATCCAAGTACATGGTCATCGCGTTGACCTTCTCAGCATCAAGTATCTTCGCAGCCACAAAATACTTCTCCATGTCCCATAGAAAGTTCTCAAGTTCCTTTGCGTTCTGAACTCCTTCGAAAACTTTGGGCTTATGCATCTTCACCACGGTGCTCTCGACATGTCTAATCTCCTGTGTTGTAACAGCATGCCCTCCACTATTTGATGCTGCAACGCCTGTGTCGGACCCCGGCCCCGAGGCCCGACTGCCCCGAGAGGTGAGCCCGTTGGGGACCCGTTCTCGGGACATTTTCTTCTTCATTATCTTGATTCTTGATTATCTTGGTACTATTTACCATTATCTTGATATCTACCATTG
>JANIPN010671871.1:0-11313 GCA_027478595.1 Erythroxylum anguifugum
TATATATTATTTTTATCGTTTATAAATATATTTAAAATTTTTAATTATATAATTCGTTTTCGTTTTATCGTAAATTACCGTTTAATAAACCGTTCAGCAACCCGTTTTATAAAACGTTTAACGAAAATATTTAATATCGTAACCCGTTTTCGTTTCGAAATTGGATTTTATTATCGCGACGCAGCGTTTTTTATAGGCATTATATATAATAAATAAATATTTAAAATAATTTACGCAGAATTTAATACACTTTAAAAAATTTTTATAATTTTATTAATTAAATTTTTATATTTAATTTTATTTTAAGGCCCTTGTTGGGGTGTAAAAATAATTATTTAAAATTAACGCTCCGCCAAAACCGCCAGACATTTTGAAAGGCATTGTATGTCAGGTGTTCCTTCCCGAGGTTACGGACGTCAAACTTCTTCGGTACCTATCTCTGGATAGACGCTATGTAGCTAGTGTAACCAGGCTAGTTTTAGGATATAGTACTTGTTTTCTTCATCATTTTGACATTGTGAAATACATTATTTTGTTTTAATAGCGAGTGCGCAGTGTATTACAATTTCTAGTTCCAACAGAATGACGCTGTGTAGTGGCCGAACGCACTGAAAATTTGTATCGCCTCGGGTCGATCCACGAAGTCAAAACTCAGTGTCGAATACTACCTGCGGAGGCTTGGCCGGTGGCTGATTGGGTCAGGATTCGAACAGCATGCACTCTTACAAAAGCAAGGCAGATTAGGCTTTCAGCGGGGCAGGAAAACAGCTGACCACTCAGCCTTGCCGCGGCGAGCAAGCACGCTTTTTTGCGAACGAAGCTCGCTGGCGCTGATTCTTGTTTTTTGAAGTCATTCTCTCGTGGAGGTCTTTGGTTCATTCGTGTCGAAACTCACTGGGAGCCCTTCTATTTCTGATGACTCGAGAGACGCTCGTTATTATGACAGATGTTAGGTGCCGGACAACCATCAGGATTGAAGCGCTCCGCCGAGTATATTCAACTCCCTAACGCTGCTGATGGCAGCCCGAGGAAGTCTCCTCGCTATGGAGATGACTTGACTCCCAGCAGTGTTCCTTCTAGCGATGTATTCGACTACTCTAACAGTCCTATAGTCGACGGTACGCAGGAATTGGCCGGTTCTAGTACACCTTCGGATTGGTGGGATGATTTGAACGGTCAATTTAACCCGCAGGCTGAGATTATAGATGGAGAACTCCTCAGCTGGTCTACCCTAGAGCAGGGCAATGGCAAGCCAGAATTCTGTTCCCCATGGCCTCAGCCCACGCTTCCGGGAGATGACCAGGGATTTGAGCTTCAGTCAAATGGGATGGATATCCTCTATAATGGCAATGCAGCTTTCATGGAGAATTCAATTGAACCGAACCTTTCCGAGAATCAAACAATTCTGAGTCTAGATATGACAATTGAGGGTACTGGTATTGCTAGTGACATATCTCCGGTCACCATTGAACCAAATTGCATGCAGAATGCACCGGAGTCTGACGCAGTTGAGCCGTTGAAAGTGGAGCCGGACACATGTTTCGGGATGGTATTACACAGAATTTTCTGAAATGATTCCGTTTCTAACATCAGTAGATAACCATTGAGAATATAACTTGGCACAATGATCCGCTCCGTGGCTGTTCAGAAGCTTACCGCAACGTCGTTTTAAATCAGATACACCACACCTATGCCATTAGAGATGAGAAAGATTCCACTTACCTTGGCCTTCTACCTAGTAAAATTGGTACTATAATCGCCCAATTGACTGAAGGCTATAATGTTGAGCTCTCGGCATACTTAGAAGAAGGCTCTTCGAGTGACTTCAAAGATCGCAAAGATATGAAAGGCAGCGCAATTCTCTGCATTTTAGTTTTCGGGCTAGCAAATGAAAGTCAACCGATAGGAGATATTCTCTCTGAAAACAGTCTTTTCTTACAACATCCACCGCCTGGCCAGTCGGTTTTAAAATACACTAACCCTCATATCCTCATAAGGCCCGGAAGGGCTTTTGATATCAGTGCTCTTATTCAGGAAGTTAGTTCCGCATCCGGAAAAGAATCAGGTCCCGTTGGCAACAGGGTCAGAAACGAAGTGCTACGGATGTTCAGCGATGCCCAAGGTCCTATAACGTATCGCGCTCCTCCGATTAGTCCACGCCTTTCTACAGAGCTCAAGAGGTATTTACATTCTCATTGCATTCTGAGTATAAGTTACATTCACGATACAAAGATCTAGTACTACTTCCACAACTACAGCGGCCGTATTTTGAAGTCACTCCAGTTGCTCCGTAAGCCACTTACTAAATATGACATAGCCATCAAAAGAAAGCTCTCGCAATGATGCTTGAGAAAGAGTCTGGAAATATAGAAGAGGGGAGTTTCAACCCACTCTGGGAAATGAAAACTTTGGAGAATGGTCGACAGAGGTAAGTAATGATGCTTTTACATAGAACAAGCCTTGCTGAATACAAGATTAATAGCTACTTCAATATTGTCTCACGTTCAAGTGTACCATATAGACCTTCAGCATCTTTCGGCGGACTGCTGGCGGATGTAAGTCTCGTTATGCTATGTAGGCAATTTACTATACACTGATCACTGAAACCAACAGGATATGGGGTTAGGCAAGACACTTTCTATGCTCGCGCTTGTAGCGCAATCAAAGGATGAGAGGCTAGCGAAACTAGAGTTGCAGGAAGAACTGGCAAACGGTAATGGAATGACATTGATAGTAACAACAAGGCCAAGTAAGGAACATTTGCGACAATGAAATTTACACTAACTCCAATAACCCAGATCTATTCACGTGGGAAGATCAAATTCAAAAGTAGACATCATCTTCTAATTCATGTAACCCATTAACTGTCGAGCAGACACTTTCGACCCGAGTCGTTACGATATGTTTTACACCACAGCGGAGGTTCCCAAAACACATCTGCCAAGCTTGAAAACATCGACTTAGTTGTGACAACTTATGAAAAACTCGTGTCTGAGTGGAAACGTCATTCAGTCAACGGCGAGCCTGGAGTTGAGCAAATATTTTCTGAACGCTGGCACCGTGTCGTTTTGGATGAAGGTATATGTCTTCCGATCCAGTACTTAATGAGAAGTTATGGAGAATATCTAATACTAGATTTAGCACACATGATAAGAAATCAAAGATCAAAGAAACACCTGGCACTATGTTCACTAAACGCAAATCATCGATGGTGTGTGACCGGAACACCTCTACAGAACCGTTTGGAGGACTTTGGTGCTCTGCTTAATTTCCTTAAGGTGCCACAGCTCTCTAGTAGATGGTTTAGGGATGCTATCATCACGCCTATCAACAAGAATAGTCAAGAGGGATTTAGAAAACTACGTAAGTTGATTACATCTGTATCTTTAAGGAGGACGAAGGATATACTAGGTGACCTTGCATTGCCCAAACGAGTTGATCACATTCATGACATAACACTCAGCGTTGATGAAAGAAGGCTCTACAGGCTTCTAAGGGCTTACGCGAAAGGGAAATTAGCTGGTTCGAGCGACAAAAACAATACATCTATCAGGACGCTGACCATGATTACAAAATTAAGGCGTACCTGCAACCATGGCCTGAGTTTTCTGTCTTCGAATGCTGTTCAGAAGCTTCGAGATGAACTGTTGACGGAGGAAGATATCGTTAACCTTTTCAACGAACCTGAAGCATGCGAAAACTGTGGTTCTTTGGGGGAACAAAGATTTTTAAAATGCGGTCACCTACTTTGCCACACATGCGCATCTGACGATGGGGATGATTCTCAAGAATATACGCCTTGTTGCTTATGCCTCGGATTGGGATCCCGCCAGGATAAAGTAAGAAATACAGCCTCCGGCCCGATTCATAATCAGCCGAACAAAAATGAAACTGAGCGTCCAGCCAAGATTTCCCTTCTTATTCAGCAACTACAGTCAGACCTAACGAAGTCAGGAGAACACCCTAGCAAAAGGTGAGGGTAATCATAAAAACATGTAGGGTATTCTCTAACGTTTGAAGTGTGGTGTTCACTGGTTGGACAAAATCTTTGGATTTATTAGAGCAAGCTTTGTTGATAGAAGGCATCAAATACGAACGAATGGACGGTAAAAAGTCAATGAATGAAGCAAGAGCAGCCTTAGAGAGCTTTCGAAAATGTGAAACAAGTCTGGTGCTGATTGCATCAGTGGGCACAGCAGGTGTAGGGTATTGTTAATCATTAACAAACTAACAAGCCAAGTTGCTGACATGAACTTTGTTTCCTTTAGGCTAGATCTTACGGCTGCCTGCAATATCCACCTTTTGGAACCTCAATGGAATCCTAAGGTAGAAGCCCAAGCTCTGGATCGGGTATATAGACTTGGACAAATCAACAACGTCGCTACACATCGGTACATTGCGAAGGACACAATTGAGGAGGTTTGTTTCCCCTACCAGAGTTGTTCAATTCCTGGTAGTAGCAGCTAATATCATCAAGTATGTGTTGCAAGTTCAAAAGAAGAAACTAATGATGATTGATTCCTGTCTTAATGACGATGCTGATTTTAACATTGATCTTACAGAGGTATTTTAGCTCATTAATGTTAGGAACGTGAGATAGTACTAATTGTTCTAGACTCTAAAGCAGTACTTATAAATATAATTCATCAAGGTACAAATTTTTATTGATATTTAAGCTCTTATTCTAGAGAAAACTTGGCTAAAATTTCGAAAACTTACTATTTGTATCTACAAAACAGTCAAACTAAGTCAAAGAAAGTTCATTGGCTTCGGTGGGGGAGAAGCGGCCGAATTCTCATCTTCACCAACAATGAATACTTTATTCCAATCGATGTCACTAGTATCCTCTTTCAAGAACGCTTCCACCTCTGATTGCTCAAATATGCCTCATAGATCAAATTTTCGCCGGTGTCTTTCTCACTTTGAATGTTAGACTCGACCTGTGAGCCATCCTGAGCTTTCTTGTAAGGAAGGACGTTTTCTGTCTTTGATCACAGGATACTTTTTGGGATTATTGCTCCCTTTAGAAGAGCTTTGAGAAGAGCTTTGGGGCCTTTTAGAAGCTGTCGAGGCAACAAGCTCTTCCCAGTCCATTCCTAGCCATCTGCTGATTTCTTTTGCTCCCTTCAGATCTTTAGTCGGTTGATCCTGACTTCCAAGATTAGGGTCTGCACCAGACTCTAGAAGAAATTTCATGAATTCCGCAGCCTTTTGACTTGACTTCTTAGCCACATGCCAGAGAGCTGTTGCGCTAGTTGAGTACGAGTTTGGACTCTTATAGTTCACATCCGCACCTAGCCTCAATAGAACATCTGCGATCATTTTAGAATGAGTCTTCTTTGCAACTATTTTAAGCAATGTACTCAAAGTTCTCTCCGGGTCATGCCAAAGATGAAATGATAGCATCACGCACTCCGATATCCGTGCATCAAGTTCTTCTACATAGTGTCGTCCGATCAAGGTTTCAAGTCTGAATTCCCATCTATTTCTTGCTTTCGTGAATTCCACCAGCATTTTGATAATCTCAGGTGACGATCCTAGGAAAGCAGTTTCATATAGATTAACCTGATGGGTGGGAGTAGCGGATGCGAAACCCTTTCTCAAGTTCCGGTTGGGTACAGTTACGTGAAGATCTGCCCCCTTTTCAAGGAGCAATCGAATAACGTCAATGTTTTCGCCCTCGATAGCTGCAATTAATGGCATAAATTGGTGGCTTCTAAACATAGGCCCTTTTTTCTTAGGTTGGAACCCACCGCCATCTGGATTAACTTTGGCCCCTAGGTTAAGCAGAATTTCTACCACACGTGGTGTGGAGTGCCTCGCAGCGACCCATAACAGTTTTTGCAGTTTGAATTCTGGGAGCGAGCCACAATTCTTCCTCAAATACTCTTCCTCGTTACCGTATACACAATCTACCAGTATTTCGAATTTGTCATTATCTTTAATATCAAGTGTTTGGCCTGATGTTAGTAAGCTCTTTTCTGGTAAAGACGAATGTAATGCAGAATGTCGTTCCAACTGACTGGAGGAAGTAAAACCGATATCTGAATATTCGCAGGAAGGCTTAGAGCATTTGAACGGTCGATCGTGAGACAGGACATGGGTTTTACACATTTTCTCTGATTCAAACCCAATCCGAAAGAATTTACAATCGAGTCTGTCACATTTGTATAGGTTTAAACCATATAAAGAGGACAGACGAGTGCATAGACAATTGTCCTTATGCTTTTTCGAGTGGCAAAGCAGAGAATTGAAAACTTTTCTGGTTCTTAGTAATGAAGCCGAAACAGTGTGCGGATCCTCAGTCGACAATATTCGGCCTATGAAAGAGGTTATTGATGATCGGATTTTATTGATAGGCAGAGCTCAAACCTTCATTTACTATTAATCTATAAGGCTCGTAGACTTTGCTTGCATTAATCATAATATCATATGCTTCTGACCAACTGTTTTTGAAGGGATGTAGCCATTGGACAGTTATATCTGTTGCGTGCTCGGTCTGCTCAAAATCGTCACTGGCTCGAACGTCATCAAATGAGGAAATCGCTTGGAATAAATCCGCGACATCCGCATTTTTTTGACCTTTAACGCCGTTCTTTACATGTTCGTACCAACTCAATGCCGCATATTCATGTAGGATATATGCACCTTGAAGTATTGATCCTTCGATATCAGAATCGGACAAGCCGGGGTCAAAGATATCCATGCATAGATAGTGAAGAAGATCTTTGGCAATTTTTCGATGACCTTCGGGAAAATTCAAAAAGAAACCACTTTGTTGTCCGAATATGTACCTAGCATATCGTTAGAGTGGCGTGGTGCAATCGCATGGGAAAACTACTCCTTAGCTGTGAAATGTACAAAAGAAACGATCCCCTCCTGTACTTCAACTAGGGGCAAACACAGTTCAATTGAGGAGCGCAGTCTCCTCGCACCGAAATGGGACGTGAAATCTTCGGAATCCATAGACACAGCTTGGTCTATCTCGTGCCTTGTCATAGGATGCTTTGAACAGCCAACAAGCTCAAGTATTTTGGTAATTTTGCCTTGTTCATGCGGTTTGCATTTGGATCGTATCTTATCCACGATCCGCTTATATCTACAACAAATTTCCGTTAGTGTAAGTCTTCTATGAATCGAGAATTTGCTTACGCCTCATCCAGACCATCTGGCAAATTCAGGACCTCTCTTCGAATATCTTCTAGAATATCTTGCATAAAAGCGTTATCTAGAACAAGTCTTGCGTATAGAAACATCCCTTCAGCCCGCAGTTAGTCTAAATTCTATGGTAACACACAATAATTATATGTGGTAAATTCACCTTCTGATTTTTTAGCTACCGTACGTAGCGCCTTGCGGATCTCTTCTACTGCTTCAATAGTCATGAAAGCCGCACAATCTTCCTGCCATTGCTTGGTTCGTTGCTCTATGTAAGATATTATTTCATCGCCGTTTTCTTTGTCAACTCGTACGGATGTTGTCCTAGCTGTGAGCAATCTGGTAATATCATTCTCACTTCTGCTGCTAACGAGCAGTCTCAATCCTTCATGACTATCATTGATTCGAAGCAGCATCTTGAGAAGCTTTTGGCGCTCTAGAAATTCCATCTCATCTATACCGTCGACAATGATATATGGATCGTCCACGTGGCGTAGTAACTCTAAAAAGGCTTTCTCTATGAATGTGTCCGAACCAAGAAATTCCCTACGATTCGAATCATACAAGTGTACCGTAGCCTGTTTTAGATCTATTTGTGTCTCCGCTAATTGAAATACAAGAGAATGAAGCATCCCGAGCAGTGAGAGCGACGAGGGCTTCCGGTAGCTGGCATAAGCAAACAGAACGATATTGTCTTGTTTTATCATATGGTCTATCACTGAAGAAACTAAGAATGTTTTACCTGGAGAGACAGTCAGAAAGTATTTATACTAAACACAAAATACAAACCAGCTCCCGGTATTCCCTCGAGCCATAATAATCTCTTAGTGGTATTACTTTCGTCGACCCAGTCTTTGAAGCATTCTTTTTCAATCAACCACTTTCCCGTGTTTGGATAGAAGCCACCCAAGCACCTAAACAGTTCTGCATCGTGAGATAGGGGTTGTATAGTAGACTTGATAGATTCAAATTCTTGTTTCTCCTGGAAAAGACGGGTCCTTTCATAGTGCTCATGTGCTTGTGCACGTGCACTGAAAGCTTCGTTTATATCTGCTATAGTGACTTCACTACCCATAAGGTTGGTATGCTTGTTGATATTGTCCAAGACAACGGAAATCTTAGACGCATAACGGGGCCATAGCGATTCGAAGAAAATCCTCCATTCTAGATAACCATCAGCATCACAGTTTAAATCAACGGGGCCTGGCTTACTTTTGAGTTTGAAAAAGTCCAGCACAATCAAGTGGAAGTCTAGTAGGTCCCTGTAGAATAGAGCTAAGACGTACTTGATCCGGTCGTGAGTGTTGAATAGCTCCGCATACTTCTCGAACTGTGGTAAATGATTCGCAAATTGGGACATAGCTTCAAGGAGTTTGTCAAAGCTCTTGACGTACGTGCTCGAGACCTGGCCTAAGTTAAGAACCGAAAGTAAGTGCTAAGTAGATAGTACCCCATACCTGAATTAAAAATTTAATTGGTCCCTACATCCCATTTAGTGGCAGCCTCGACAGCATGACGCGCTACTTACCCATATCAAGGCGAGAATTTCCGGCTTCGCTTGCGCAAAGGTGTCCAGAACCCCGACATACTGCCTTAGACATTCCAAGAAGGGCTGGATCTTTCTCAAATTTCTTAGACCTCTAGAGTTTCCCTGCTCCCTCTGTAACTTATCCGTCGCATCGTAGACCTGGTCAATTGATGTAAGCTGATGAAAATCGTCTTTCTCAGCGTCCGAAATACGCTTGAGGAATTCATTCTTGGCGATCTCAAACGCTTGGTCAACCGCAGAGGGGATGTTAGCGGTGGTCGCGCTTGTAGAATTTAAAGCCATGACGACGTCTTCCCATTGGGAGTATAACAAAAGTGGTTAGTTCTCTACCAGGGAATTACCCCAGACTCCATCTCCTAGATTTTAGATTCGGAGGTCTTTGTCGGAGCGAACAGATGGGACTGAGATAAGAAGATCAAGGAAAATGTAGCTTGAGAAAATGGAAAGTGCAAAAGTGCAAGCACTGCCAGCTGTAGGATCTGGCTACGGCAGAAAGCCTTCTAAAAAGCCTTGCGCCGAGCGAAAGCCTTGCCAGCGTGTCCGGGCGTCATCAATTTCCTGCAGCCAGCACTATGTTCTATCAGCAAGGTCAAGGAAATCATCAGACGAGACAGTACACAAGACAGTACTACTTGGCAGGAATTTGGCACACTGAACTGCGAGAAAGCGAAGACCAAGAGTCGTGGACAGTAATATATTCGAACTTTAAGCTGGCGTCGCATCTCTAGGTCAAAAAGAGTTGGACGGCCGTCAGGCTGCAGCGGGGTCCATTGAAGGCGTCGGTAAGGCAAACCTGCCGAATCGCGAAGGGGCAACAACAACTACTTTGCCCTCATCATGAATCTCTAGCAATAGCTCTCTGTCTCAACACGCTTCGACAAGAACCACGATGACAACGACAATGACACATAATGAGAGGGAAATCTATGTAGAAGTTTAAATATCTAACATGTTACAACCCGTGCGAAAAAAAGTAAAAAAGTAAAAAATTTATATGAAGTTGTAAAAGGTGTAATTTGTAAAACTTTGAATGTAGCCTCCTCATCTCTCATCCGAGCTCCTAGCAGACTCCCAAACAAGCCTCTCAATCCAGCCATCAACGCTGAAACCTCATGTAGTTCCCTAATGAAATCTACCTCTTTATAAATTTCCTCCTCCAACTCTACCGATTTCATAGCTCTCTCTCTCCCTTCAACTCCTCTCCCATATCACGCCAACACAACACCGACAAAAACACAAAAGGACGAAAAACATCCACACCTCTCCACGGGAAAAAAAGAAAGAAAACTCGTCCAATTAAACCATACTCCTTTAATACACACAGCTGACACCCACACCCAACACCCGCAACCCCTCTCTCCACAATCCACTATCCACAAACCCCACACCTCAGTCAGACCCTCAGTCAGACCCACCGACCAAACAACAACCCCTCACACCCATCCACCCATCTATCCATCCATCGACTCACTCACCAACAAACAAACCAACACCCCCGAACAAGCAAACCTCCCAAACGAAACCAACCTCCTACCGCCTCTCATACTCCCCCCTCCTCTCATACGCCCCCCTATCCACACCCCTCCCCGACCCAGGAGGTCCCTGCTGCTGCTGCTGTCCAGACTGCCCCGACTGCGCCCCCTGTCCCTGTGCACCCTGTGCACCACTCTCCCTTCCTCCCTGCCCAGGCTGTCCAGGCTGTCCAGACTGCCCGGGCTGCTGCCCCGACGGCTGCTGACCCGGCTGACCTGGCTGCTGTCCCGGTTGCCCCGGTTGCCCGGAAGGTGGCTGTCCCGGCTGCGGCGGCGGATACGCGCCATAGCCCTGCTGCTGGGCGGGACTCCCATACCGTCGATACTCCTCGTCGCGCCGAATAGCCGCCTCGTGCTGGTGGTGCCTCATCTGCTGTTCCTGATGTCCCTGGTGCCTCAGCTGCTGTTCCTGGTGCTGCCCGTGTCTCATCTGCTGCTGCTCCTGTTGATGCCTCATCTGATCCTGATGCTGCTGCTGCGGACCCGGATGATGCGAGTGCGAATGCGAATGGGAATGCGAATGCGAATGAGAGTGCGGATGGCCCCCCATACGCTCCTGCCTCATCTGCTCCTGCTCCTGCTGCTGTTGCTGCTGGTGCCTTAACTGCTGATGTTCCTGGCGCAACTGGTGGTGATCCTGCCGCATGCGCCGCTCCTGCTCCTCCAGCTGTATCTGCCGCATCTGCTCTTCGCGCCTCAGGTTGGTCTGTCGCAATTGCTCCCTATGATATGCGTACGAGCTCTCTGGTGGCGCGTGCGAGGGTCCTGGTGGCGGACCTCCATGTGCGGCGTGTGGTGGAGGAGCGCCGGGGTGGTGCAGTGGGGCGGCGTGGGCTTGGTAGGGCGAGGCGTGTGCCGAGGCAGCCGGGTGGGGAGGCGGGTGGCCGCTGCTTGCTGCTGCTGGGTGTGCGGCGCCGGGGCGAGCAGCAGCTCCAGCGGCGGCAGCGGTAGGTGGAGGCGCGATATTGGCGTATGGATGGGGCGCCGGGCCTGAGTCGCGCGAGGGCGTGGCGCCGTGCGAGGGGTGGGTGGGTTGGGACGGGTGAGTGGGCTGGGCTGCACCGCCGTGCGAGG
>JANIPN010672302.1:0-11310 GCA_027478595.1 Erythroxylum anguifugum
CGTAAAATGCGATTACGGAGCTCGACTACGGCTGCAGGCGGTCATCGAAGAGGCGACAGCCGAAAACTTAAGTGGTCGTATAGAAACTGGGCAGACTCGAATATGGATCATGCGGAGGTTACTTGGTTAGCTATCGAATAATTTTGACCGGTTCAAATCTATATTAGTACACCGCAGGATTGGCATTTATTTGGCTATTTATCTATATCAATTGATGTAGTTATTAAATTAATTCAGGGCCCGAGCTTGACCTTTAACAGAGAGTTGATCATAATTTGCAATGACCTCGACTAAGTGTTCTCCTTTTGCTTACTTCGTATATATTCACCAGGTCGATGCTCAGTGGTTCTGCCGAGGTCTAGACTCTAGAGCTAAAACAGCTACTGTTGCGTGCTCGATGTAACAACAACTGGTCTAGACCCTTATCGATGCCGGGGTTTAAGTTTAACCGAGGTTTTGCTGTTTCTATCCTAAATCTTGTTATCACTTTAATCGACGC
This sequence comes from Erythroxylum anguifugum, assembly GCA_027478595.1. Lineage (NCBI taxonomy): Eukaryota > Viridiplantae > Streptophyta > Magnoliopsida > Malpighiales > Erythroxylaceae > Erythroxylum > Erythroxylum anguifugum. The sequence continues at coordinate 500 of JANIPN010672302.1, forward strand.
GACGCGTCGGTCTTTCTTCATCCTACATGTTAGATAGATTCTGGTGTTGGTATGCCTTAAAAGACAGAGTGACTGGCAAACCGTAAACGGCTAGACCGTCGCTCAACCATGTGGAGAATCGCGTGACCATCGCCCGGAGATGGATCACATACCGCATCCTTACAACTCTCTGTGCCCCCATTTAGTGGTTCCGCTACTTGGCAGCATACCAACTAACGGGAGTGCTTTTGATCACTTGCCGGTAAGCGCGGGCTATGCTGACGAACCCTCGACCAGGGAAGGTTTGGTGTTCAGGGACAATCTTGACACCAACGATTGGGCGTGCTTGATTCAATCCTGGCTGTACTTCGGAGTTCTTCGAGAGTATGCCGACTATATCGGACTAGATCTTGACATATCTGACCTCACCGCTCATGGACCCAATGGGACAAGGAACCTTACGACAACCAAGCTATTTTCTAGATTTGAAGGGCAAATTCAGTCTAGCGTGCCTGGCAAGCGGTCACAAACGGAAAGCCACTCTGATAGACTTATCGAGGCTATTACCAGTGCTAAAAAGTGGTTGACTTGGTTCAGCGGCCAATCTTTTGCTGCTTCAGAACCAATTCCTCTAGTATGCTTCTCTGTGGGAATTCTACTGGACTCTCTCGATCTAAGCAGCATTCATCAACGCCATGATGTTTTCCGCTTCAGCGTGGACCATCATCCTACAATTTTCTTAATCAATCATATGAAATCTATGGGCTGGTGTCCACGCGAAGCCTATAATGTCTGTGTCAATTTGCCACCGTGTGCCGCCTACTTTCTCTCTCTTCTTAGGAGGCAAACAAGGCCCGGAATCGACCACGAATCTTGTTCGGAGCGATTATGTGTCGCAAATAATGTTGATGAAACTACTTATGTAACTCGACACGTGGAGGATAAGTGCCAGTGCCCCACTGTAGGGGTCGACGAAGAAAAATTGGTTCAAATTATCAAGGAAGGTGGTATCCCTATAGTTACTGTGAAGGTCGATGAGAATGACGAAGTGACATTGGAGCTCCAACCATCCGCATCGTGCAGCGAGTATGTCACGATATCACACGTTTGGGCAGACGGTCTGGGTAACCCATTAGCAAATTCGATGCCAAGGTGCCAGCTCGTTCTACTCAACAAGCGAATATCTGCCCTCCCCGAAACCGAAGATCATGGCAGTCACCTTAAGCTCAACAGGAGGGCTGAAATCGTCCGAAATACCGTCTCCTCTCCTAAATCGAGGCCGATGTGGATTGACACACTGTGCATTCCCGTGCAAGCAAATTATCGCGATGTGCGCCTCGCGGCTATCAACAAAATGGCGGCAGTATACGCAGGTGCAAGCTGCAGTCTTGTATTAGACTACGAACTTCAACAACTCAAGCTTGGTTCGATGCCAGCTGTCGATCATTTAAGCCATATATTCTGTAGCGCATGGTCCGGAAGATGTTGGACGCTTCAGTAAGTGTTACTCAACCCTTGAGGAAACTTGTCGTGAGACTGATACATCTTACCTGCAGAGAAGGCGCTCTAAGTGTTGCATGTTATTTCCAGTTTGCTGATGGAGCTTTGAATCCTGTTTCACCTCGAGATCTGTTTGGCCTCTTGACAGAGTTCAGGACCGGGCGTATTCTCGTCATACCAGCGATATGGAGGGCTTTGCAATACATCTATGACTCCCTGTCACTTCGGATGCAGGAGCTATTTCGCTCAACGATCCAGAAGCCACAAATGTCATTTCTATACCGGAGTTTATTCTACCAAATAGAAGAACAGGTTGACAAGGCCTTGTATTCTGATGTGAAATCAGCACCGTCTATAGATGTATCGCACGCGAATCGTTCCGACCTGTTTCCGTACTACCACGCTCTTATAAAAACCTGGAATCTGCTGTGCCAGAGAAGTACCACGAAGCGGGATGATCTTTACTTGATTCTGGCTAACCTACTCGACTATAATTCCTATCAAGTGGCAAAGTTAGACGCCGAGACCGAACGGTTGAAAGCAATACTGTGGAACTGTCAAGCGCTACCACTATCCGTATTATTCCACCAGGGACCAAGATCCAATCCATCCGGTGACCACAAAGATCGATGGGTTCCCTTGAACATAGAAGGTGAATGGCTTGATGAACATTCCATGCTGTACGTGGAAGGGACGTCCCTAATATATCGGGAAGAAGTAGCTGCGACAGGCAAACGCACTCATCCAATATACCTCCTTCCTCCAACAAAGCTTGTAGGAAATTCAAAATTCTTACGGCAATCAAAGCCTTCATTTGACGTCATAGCCCGACGTCCACCTTCCGACGAACTCAATGTTGACGGTGACAAGTTCCAGACCACAGCTCTGGTCCTGGCTCAAGAACTTTCTTCGGGTTCTAGGACAATTCACGGCGCATGTATACAAATCTTGCGTATAATAGAGGCTACTGATAACCAAACAACAAGACTAATTGGGGTCTACGATTGCCCCGTTACGATCCAAGCATGCGAGTTAGATCCTTTGAACTCAGCGCATTCTAATGTGATCCGAGCCCAAGCATGTCTCAAGGAGTATGTATTGGAGCTCGAATGCGGTATGTTTGGAAGTCCGAGAAGATGTGTTCCATTGGGCTAATGAAGATAGAACCTGTGACCTCCGCTCAGACGCTGAAGCGTCGAATCTATACCATACCACTCTTTCAGCATCCACTGCACCAAATTCTAGTCAGCGGAATCTGGGTTTCTATATTCGTCACCTGCTACGCACTCTTTTTCTCTGGCGTTCCGGCCTACGTCTCCCCATCCACTGGACTCGAGACCAATATGCTCGATGTAAACTTCCATATTCACGAGAGACATTGGACGTGGAAGGCATTCTTGTACTTTATTTATACAGTCCTGTATCTGTTGGGTTTGTTTATAATCGGACTTCCTTTCCTGGAGATATTTAATGGTTTCGTTATCCCATGGCGAGGGATATCCCATTGGGATGCATCGCCTATAACTAAGGCTTTTTTCTTATTGAACTATAGTAAATATGTATTGATTGTTGTTACACTTGTATGGGATTACCAGTGGTGCGATGTAGCTTACGATACCTGGGTTGCGAGTTTCGACGAAAAATGGGCGCAGGGGCCAGCCGTAATGACATGGAAAGGACTATTTTGGTCGTTCACGAACAAATGGAATAATATATTCAAGCGAGCTCCGTCTAAATGATGGTCTAAACTTTTGGGAAGGCGTTCTCGGAAAGCAGTTTACGGGAAATGGTACGAGCCGGATGGTGGAAATATGTTTTAAGGATGGCGACTCAAATGTACTTTTAACTTAACATCGACATCACATTAATAAGTGAACACAAGAATATGTAGCATAATGATTCTAACGCACTAAAGGAGACGCGGTGTTCTTACCGAGTATTTATGTGTCGGAAAAAGCAGATCGGTTGGATCGTCCGAGCCCCCGGTTAAGCCTTTTAGTACTTGGTTGCTAGGTTATGTGAGCAACGACCGATAAGGGTTTGTTTTTCCAGCCCTTCCTCACACGTATTCGGCGCGTAATGAATAGCCGGAATTTGTGATAGCCCAATGGATTACATTCCTCTGTGGAACAAGGCTGACCGAAGGTATCAACCAACTCCAATACACCCAAAACCGGGCGTCAGGGCGCATAAGCCACCCACGAGGCATATTTCGTGCCACCCGAACAAAATATTACCCGAGTATTTAGATGGTACTTGCATAGATACAAAACTTATTTGTCCCCGATCCTTGCATTCTGCGAAGTTTACACCGTATTCTTTTCTGGCCTGTTCCTGTCCGATGATAAAATTAGTTGAAGGGAAAGACTTAACCAGGATTCCTATCTTAAGATGTCGTCACACTATTTTTCGGTGTCTATCTTGTTACTGGTATCTGGGCTATCTCGACCTGGGCATGCTTTTGGCAGGAACCAATGTTTGAAAACGGTCAACAAATTGCTCCAGAATGGGACCCTATCTCCAACAAGCCCATACTTCTATCTGGATCCACAGAGCGGAACGCAATGCAACGGTCCAGAGAACTTGACGTTGACTCTGAATGGCTGCTACGCTTTTTGTGGATCGCAGCAAACATGGTATACAGATATTGGTCCGCGGTTAGGTGTCTGGCTGATCCCGGTACTGTTGTTGGTTGCCAATGTGGAGCTTAGCCCGGTAGACAAGCGCAACTTTCGAAGCATTTTGCACCTTCTAGGCGACCCTATTGACAGCCTGTGGTCCCTTCTCCATAAACTAGATGTTTGGGATCGCTGCTCAAGACTTACGGCAGGCTCTGCATACTGTAAAGACTTGTGCTTGCCTTGCCGTCGAGCTGCCGCTTGCGTGCTTGCCGGATATGAAGAGGTACTGGGTCCACTGATAGATTCCGACCGCTATCTCGAATCTATCTTATCCTTCAGACGTCCACAGTGGCGTAGCATTGCCTATAAATTAGCGGATGGACGATCTAACGAGCTACCACGCTCTCTGTTCACAATTTTTCTTTATATCTTCCAACTGATAAATGCTTTCATTCCCGAGCTGGGCGGCGCACCTACCAGTCTACCAGGAGGCCGCATAGCAACCAGCCTACTGCTTTCTTGGCTTGTACCGATGGTTGTAATTACCAGTCTTGTGGGCTACTTACCTTCCCCCGGCTCTTCATACGATATTATGTCTGAACTCCAGCTGGACCAAGATGCGAGATCACCTCGAGATAGAACCTACCGATCCGACTTCCTAATGAATAGTTCTTCACCATTGAAACGCATAAAGTCAGGCACATACCTTAATGATCTGGCTTGGTCTGGCGGAATCCATACATATCGTCCTTGGAAGCTTCGATATATTAGTCCAACCCCGAATAGACGATTGTATACCTTACAACTCGTCTTTCTAGCCAGTGTACCATTGCTACTAGGTTCAGGAGCCGGCCTAGTTTTGTTGTGGTTTTCGCCACCTACAGGCCCCAATTGTCGGCATGTATGGATGATAGGTGTTACTATCTGTTGGTGTATTTCAGCATTTCTGACTTCTGTAACATACAGACCTGCTATAGCCACAGGCAAGTTACATTTGGTTTCGACACTTTTTAAAGATGCTTGTTTTGCTCTGCCCATATTTTTGATCATATTTCTTTCCGCGGCAGGATTATTCAACTTCTGTTGGTGCTGGAGTGGGCCCGTAACGTACTCTCAAATGGGTCGGGTGCCTTTACTGGAGAGAGTTTTAATACTCAATGGACGGTCAACTTATCCAATCATCGTCGGTACGACATTGGTGCTAGATCTCGCCTTTATTATTTTTATTATGATCAAATGGCGGCGTGGTTTCCGGCTTTTACGGTGGAGTGCAAAAGAACGCAAACAGGAGTGGGATTACATGAGGGGGCACGACCTATGCGACTGCGTTTACCAGGTTTCGAATCCACGATTGAAGACCGATTTGCCTAGTACTGCGCCTTAAGTGGTTCAGAGATCATGATTAAGATACATAGGCACTCTAAAGATCAGGATCATACGCCGTTTCCATCTTTGTTTATCAAATTTGATCGACCAAGTGGAAACTTCGGGCGAGACATTTTCCATGCTCGAATACAAAAAGCTTCGAAGCAATACACAGCAACACAATATTTTTCAGCCAGCCACATGGAACCCTACGGCTTTCCTAGGAAGAATAAACGAAGAATTCATGGGAAGAGTGAGCCGGTCTAGATTACGATTTCAGCGGCAGCAGCACAGACCTAGTACGAATACCGCCTAACCTTGCTGATTCGACGGTAGCACCTCGCAGCACAATGGACCAGCCATATACTCTATAACACTCACGGAAAGCTTTCGTGAAATAGCTTGACTGGATACCCAAGCGAAGAAAGACAAATAGCTCCACGCGGCTTGAAGTGAAGTCCAGAGCGGCCATGAGGATGGAGACTGCGGCGGCGTTGTTGGTGTTTTGTGAGGGGCCGCTTGTGGATGAACGGGTTGTGGATGAAGTGCGGCTTGTTAAGAGGGAGGCTGTGAGAGGGTGCAAGGAGGGGGGGAGGAGGGTCAGCGGTGGATGAGAAGATTAATGGACAGCAACGGGGTTAGAACTGGGCTTTGACACGAGTATACGGATCCGTAATTATAACTGTAATCGAGAAATAGTGTTTATTAATTGTGTACAATATTAATGATTTGTTCGATTTGTAGTTTAAGTCTATGAAGCAAGCGACCCCCATAACTCCATATACTTCATTAACCATAATCGGGAGTGTACCTTTGTGGAGTTCGAAGCACGTCTATCACGATCTATCGTTTAGACTATGTACTTCGAGTCTTACTGTGTGTGGTGAAGAGTGTTGTACCCCTCCATGTTGGGCTACAGCCTCGGCTGCCGGAGCTTCAATGACGCGTCGGTTTTGGATTTGAGCCCCGATTCCCCGAAGAATCTCAAGGAGTAAGGCACCGGTTTTATGCTTGTAAGAAAAGTTTAAGGCCAGTATGAAACAGCAGCTGCCCGAATACGCTCTGTCTGCCTGACGCAGATCTGTACATAGTACACGGGGAAGATGCAGACTCGGAGTAGCTGCAGAAAGATGGTCGATAGCGAGTTGAAGGAAGAACAAGAAGGAACAGCCACAGCCACTCGATGCTGCTGACTCAGCCGGATGTATAAAATCTTGGCGGGCATGATGCCAAGATTTGTTTGATACGTGCGCTGATTGGGCGGTGGGGCGTTGCCGGGTGCACCACCCACTTCCACACTAAGAGAGAACAGCGAAAAAAGCCCAGACCGGGGGACCCACGACCAGCAGCCACACTCACTCACTCACACCACACACTACAGCACCTCCACCTCAACACCTCTACACCTCAACCACATCTCCAGCTTCAGACATCATTCCCCCAGCATTCCTTTGCAAAAACTCTGCTCAACTCTCCACCCCAGAAGCTCCACTCTCGTCTGATCTCGCTATCGCAATCGTCCTATTGAGGCTCTGCCTACAGCTTCGTTATCTCAAAGTCAACAAATCCCGCTGTTCCCCCGCAAAAGCCGTCCTTCACCGCTCACTGTCCTTATACAGCAACTATCCACGCACAACAAAACAACACCATAACACACTCTCTCTTTCTCTCCCTCTCTCTCTCGCTCTTTCGAAACTTCAACAATTGGTCGAGATTAAGCTATATAGATAGTTCAAGAAAGAGAAGGAACTCGGTCTTTAATTAGCTGTCGCATGGTGTTTTCCAACTGAATGGGGATCTTATGATCTCCAGAGTACACAAACCACCAATTTTGAAGCTGTGAAGAAGTAAAAAAAAAACATACCACAGCTGTTCTGTTGGAGCGATCGCACAGCAAAAATGTCGACAGGCGACGACCTCACTCCCCCGGGGAGCACCGTCTACAGCTCGGACACCATGTTCGTCGGCGATGGAACGTGGGACAGGACGAGCAACACCTTCTTACTACCTAATCTCCAGGGCCTGAATTTCGATACTATGCGGATAAACGGTGTGTTTACTCTTTTTTAACCTTTCTTTTTTCAGCAATTGTTTGAAAGAAGCTACAGCCAGCTAACACATTTACTCGTCACAGGCATGGGTAACAGGTTCCGCGCACAACCTCTCTACACCACCATAATACGAGTCCACGGCGTTCTTGCAGCGATTGTATTCCTATTTTTAATACCCTTTGCTATTTTCTACGTGCGCTTCGGGAGGCAGCCACGGTGGGGGGTTCGCATGCACATCTGGTGTCAGATTCTTACTCTTCTTTTATCGACGGCCCTATTCGCGCTGCCCTTCTTCGCCGTGGGGCCGATAAGGAGCCTGACCAACCCGCACCACGGCATCGGCGTGGCACTTTACGTTCTAATCGTAGTTCAGTTTTTCTGGGGATGGCTTGTATATAAGCGAGAGAGGAGAAGGAAATTGGCCTACGCGCCGGTCAAGGCCGTCCTCCACAGGTGGTTCGGTCGCTTAATTGCTCTGCTCGGACTGGCCCAGATTCCTTTAGGGTTGACGCTGTATGGGTCACCACTGGTTCTGTTCATTCTGTATGCATTGGTTGTGTTTGGGTGGCTGTTGACATACTTTGTTCTGGGCTACATCGACGAGAAGAATCAGGGCAGAGAAATCACCAGCGAATACAGTTGGGCGTCGGGGTCTGGGAGCCACGTTGCAGGCCGGAGACATGGCAGGTTCGGGAAGTTTGCCAAGGGGGCGGCAGCAGCGGGAGGCATCGGGTATCTCGCTCACAAGCTGCGCAACAGGGACGAAGCAGTTGCCTCGAGACCCAACTCCGGATCCTTGGTCGAAGACGAGAAGATGTCGGAGCACGGTTCTCAACATCAGGGAGGCGGCGGTGGCGGTTTGGGCAAGAAGCTTCTGGCAGGCGGGATCTTAGCTGGCATCGGTTACAAACTCTTTGGAGGAGGAAAGAAGAAGCACGACGACAATGCCACCGTAACCTCGTACGACTACACGGAGAGCGAAGACTCTCACCGCCACCATAACGAAGGCGCATCTCCCCCCCACGGAGGCTCTACTGCACCCTTAAACCGCCCCACGAGCAGCCACCACCACCAACATTCCCATGCCCACACCCACAGCACAGCCACCTATTCCGAGGACGAATACTCCAGCGCCAGCCCGAGCCGCCGCGACCGCCGCAGCCACGGCTTCCGAGACGCCCTCCTCGGCGCCGGAGCCTTCGGCATAGCGCGCAACCTATTCAAGAAGCGGCGCGAGCGCAAAGAGCAGCAGCGCATCGACCAGATGCGGCAGCAAGACATCGACGAGGAGCGCATCGTGCGCGAGGGCAGCCGACGCAAGAAATACACGGGAGACGGCTACCCACGCCCTCGCCCACCGTTAGCCGGTGCCTCCGTGACGAGCACCAACCTCACGCCCATTCCACCAGGCGGCGCCACCGCCTCGGGCGCCGTGCCCCCACCCTCAAATCTCTCCACGTACCAACCCCCCACCATCGACGGCCAGCCGCTCCCCGTCGTACCCCCACCTCCACACGGCGGCCCACCACCTCAATCCACAACAATCAACAATAACAACAACCTCGTCCACCAACTCCCCACCCACGACGACGTCTTCTCCTCCTCCGCCGCCCAAGCCCACCTTGGAGGGCCCCAATACCCACCTCCACCCCCAGGTGGCGCAAACCCCATGATCCCCCCCGCCACCACCGCAATGGCAGGTTTCGCAGCCGGGGCTGCTGCAGCCGCCGCTACTGGTGGTGCACGCGACCGCTCAACGAGTAGCCGCCGCAACAGACGCCAGAGCACGGGCACTCCGCAGGGAGGACCAGCAGCCAACAGTCCCCCCGTCAGCGTTAAGCTGAATATGCACGCCGATGGCCGCCATGTTACGCTCCGCCGGCTCACGGAGGAGGAGGCTGCTGCTGATCGGGCGAGGCGCGCTGCCGCCGCTGGTGGTGGGGGGATTAGGCCGGTTGGTGCGAGTGGGAGTTCGATTGAGGGGATGGGTGGTCCTGGGATGGGTGGTCAAGGAGGGGGGATGGGCATGGGTATGGGTGGTGGTGGTATGGGCGGTGTATACGCGAACGATCCAGCGGCTGCGGGTAGCAGTCGGTTCAGGCGAGGCAACGGCGAAGACGCAGTCAAGGCCGAGCGCGCGGCGCTGCAGAGTGCTCAGGCGCAATTGAACGCGTCGTCGCAGCAGGGGCTTTTGAACCCTCAGCAACAGCAACAGCAACAGCAGCCGCCGCTTGCTATGCCCATGCCTGCTATGCCCCCGCCTCCGCCTATTCATGGGAGCGAGACGCATCCTCCCGGCAGCGTTACCAGCCCCGGCGGCACGGTGAGTAATGCGGGGAGTAATTATGAGAGGAATAGGAGGCGGCGGAGGGCCGAGAGGGCGCAGGCGCAGGCTATGCAGGGTCGGAGGGGGGCGGGGGAGTTTGATTGAGTTTGATCGAAGGGGGTTGGGTTGTGTTGGAAAGAGTCAGAGAAGGGTTAGGGGTAGATGGGTTGATGGTTTGATGGTTTGAGCAGTTGGATAGGAAAGGAGAGTAGTGAGAAATAGGAGAGTAGAGAGAGGCAGATGGATAGAGGGAGCGAGTGATAAGGTGGAGACGAAGACAGAGTAGAAGGAAGAGAGAAAGAGAGCAATCCCTTACGATATACAGGGAGCGGAATGGGACCCCAAAAAAAAAAGCCTAATGACCATGTTTTTGATTTTGATGATGATATCACACACACATGACGATGGTCTACGACGGTATCTTTTTTTGGTTGTATCATTTTTATTTCTTCTTCACTTTTCGGTGCTTTTTTTTTTGTATAGCAGAATCAAAGCATCGATCAAGGTCTTACTTAATTGGAAAGACAGGGCGGTTTTGGGGGTGTTTTTTTCCGGGCTCGGTTGGTTTGAGGTTGTGTATGTATTTATTTTGCATAATATGGGGCTTGTTTGTGTTTTTATATACCAATTTATTGGGTTATTGTCATAAAGGGATCACTTTGGCCCTCGTAAAGTAGAATGTGTGTATGTTTGAGTGTGTGTTTTGAGTATGCATACATTGTTGATTATCTAGGTATATATAAGACTTCTTCCACTGACTTCATTCAAACTCTTCGAGAGGTTCCCTGCCCTATGGGTGCGCCAGCTCGTCATTATTATCTTTCTCCAACAACTTGTACTAATTCCCGCCGTGTTTTCCTAAGGCTTGTCCTACCTTTCTCGTGACAGAGAGGAATAGTATACAGATCTCTCTTTTTCGTCATATGAAGTTGACGATTGTGGAGTAACCGATGGATGAACCTTATTAGT
>JANIPN010673048.1:0-11304 GCA_027478595.1 Erythroxylum anguifugum
GGGGTGGTGGTGGTGGTGGTGCTCTTTCAACAATTTTTTTGGGGATTGGGGGGGAAATTAAGCAGCTGGGAATACGCTTCCAGACGGATCAAAACATGGGGGGGTGGAAATAAAGCGTTTGCGAAGAAGGACTGTGTACGAGTTTTGCCGGGAGGTATCTGTTATTGATTTTTTGGGGTGGGATAACCGTCAAAGGTGTATTATGGGGAGGGGATACCTGTGCCTTCAGCTGATGAGGGTGGGGGAAAGGAGAGGTATTTTGCTTGGGAATACGGTTGCGTGAGCCTTGCTTAGCTAGGGCTTACGCGGTGTAGCTTTTGGGACTCGAAGACGTGTGTGCTGCACGTGGCATCGGGAAACGGGGTCTTGAAAGAGGGTGTGGTGGCGGACCTGAGACCCGATGAGTCAGATTGATTGGTTGGCTGGTTGATTGACTAATTGACCGACTGGCTGGTTGACTGATCCGTTGCTGGACGGAGTTTTTTATTTCTCAGCATGATGATGGTCCCTGTCACAGAAATGACAGGTGAGACCGGTACACACCTTTCGATGGTTGCTCGAGGCTCACAGTCTTTTGGTGGGGGGAGAATATGTCTATGAAATGTGCTTGGCTCTGATATTACCAATGCCTTGTATTGATATGGTAGATTTAGATCTCTTCTTTTGGATATTGCTTTCTTATTTACGACAAACAAATGGAGAGAGAGAGAGAGAGAGAGAGAGAAAGATGGATGGGCGGACGGACGGGATGTGGTAGCCATCAGGGAAGTGGGCATATGTATGTATGAGATAAGAAAAGGCAAGGTACCCAGGCATGTGTCTCTTTTTGGAGCCTGGCGGGCGAGCGAGAGAGAAACTGGCTGACGAGGACGATAATACCGACCGACAAATGACAAATGACAAATGAGTGCGCCACATTTTATCAGATACAGTTCAACATATTTAAGTTCAACATAAATAACTCTCTACCGAGAGAAGACCCAAAAAAAAATAACAAATTTCCTTTTCTGTCCATTTGCATCTTGTTCTCTCGACTGCATGTGTCTTATTCTTTTTTGAGTATGAAGTAGATTATGCTTGTGTGCCGTTGTACTTCGTATCAGCAGCAGCATCATCATCAGCCCCGTCATCAAAAGACCTTTTTCTCTCTCCAAGTTTGAGAAAGTGGATGGACCCCCTCCAGTTGTGCGCGTCTTACTCGCTTGACGCAGGCATATATGCCCATGGACGATCGAGCACGGTAAACCTTGCGAGTAGGCAACATACTGTACTCTACTATACTCCGCTGCTTCCGATGCCGCTGCTGCTGGCTGGCTGACTCGGGTTTCTTCCCGCATTGGCAGGGACTTGCTTGGCGAGCGGGAGGGGCGAGGGCAACAACAACAACAGCAACGAGAACATTCCTTTGGTCAGTCAGGTATTACACGACACCGATTCTGTAGCAAGGTTCAAAAAAAAAAGGGAAAGCAAAAGATAAGAAGGCATTTGAAACGTCCCCCATTTGAACAGAACACTTTCTTGTTACCCTGTGAAATATCAAGTTCATGATATAAGCGAAGAAACTCAGGCAGTGAGGCTCTATAACCCGTACGGATAAGGGAAGGAAAATCGACTAGATACTAGGTGTTTATTTTAAGGTGAGGCGTTTCGTCACGATAGCCTTGATGGGAAACGATCGACGAGCGACAGCAACAGATCTAATCCTTCGCGTCCGCCGCCACCGTCACCTGTGGTCGCTTGCTTCTCGTCTACGAAAAGAGGGTGTGTGTGGAAGTGTACTATGTATGTGGAATGGAGGGGTACACATACATACACACGGCAGAGAGGTAGGAGGGACTTGCTTACCCTCTTTGAAACAAAGTCCATGATGAGAATGAATTGCTTTTTTTGAACCCTCTGATTTTTGCCGTGTTTTCTTATATACTCTTTTTGGGTTTTGGGTATGTTTGTACTTCCTCGGCCTTGGAAACGCCGAGATCTCAGCACGCTCAGATCATGTCCCAGCTGCTCGTATGTATGTACTCGTACGCACGATATACAAGACACTAAGCCTTTCTTTTTGTGGAATCCTGACGAAGACATCTCCGGCTAAGCCCAGCCACAGCCCAAAGCCTAAATAAATAAACCGGGATACGCGTGCGTGAATACAGAGATTTCGTTTAGAGTTAACTGCACGATGACATATTCAATCTACTTCAACCAATTCATTTCCCGTTCCATCGTCCTCGCTCACTGTGACCGATCCTGTCCCGCTTCTGAATGGGGGGTTTCGTATAACCGCCTATCCGAAACAAACAAAAAGTAGTACAAGCCCATGTTTGTCTAATGCAGTGTGGCCTCGTGTTTGTCTTTATTAAGCCTTTTAGGATCAAGCTCATTCCGCGTACACGCGGCCGTTCTCGACATCCACGACATGTAGCTCATCTATCTGATACATTCTTGAAAATGAAGAGTACAAGTTCACGGAGAGAAGAACCCCGTATGCGTGAATTTCTCGTACATGACTTGTCATGTCGCTGGTAATGGCATCTCGTAGCAGTAGGCTGAAACAACGAATCCAGGCTCCCTTCTTCCATCCGCCAAATGCCAAATAAGGGGGGTTGATGACAACGACGACATCAACAACTTATCCATTTAGAGTAAAAAAACATGATGGTTGAGGAGGGACAAGGTTTCACTACCGAAGAAAAGCAAAGCACGTAATCAGCAAGCGGATGAAGCTCATCTACCTACCTCCTCCTACTTCAGCAATAAACCCCTCCCCCACACTCTCAAATGCGGAGCAGAGGCATCACGATTCGGCAAGCCACTAAACAACTCAGCTCGTATTCAGAGTGAGTCACAGCCTCAGTTTCAAGAGAAGTACTGTGGAGAGTCGTTGGACAAACGATGGTGGCTCGAAAGTCTGGTTATAGAGCTGCGTCTCTCTGAACTGGATGGATGGATGGATGGATCATTGCGTGCTTTCTTCTCGAGGCAGGCAGTCGTGCCAACAACCAAGCAACCCCGAATGATCAACGAAAGCAATCGCTGCGTTCCACCGATCGATCTCTTTCCATCCCTCGTGTCTTTCTCATATACAGTGAAATCCGGCTATAATGACGGTTTCACGGGAATCCTTTCGTCGTCGGTCGGCACTTACAAAGCCGGCGGGCGGGCGAGCAAGCGATATGTTGATGTTAGTTTCTAAGCCTCGGTCGGCAGTTACCTGTAGTTAGGGTTTTTTGCAGATCGCCCCCCAACGCCGGCAGTGAGATGACGATGCGGCGGGAGCAACTCGCGATTCGCGAATCCTTCGCCGGGGCTTTGTCGCTCCGTCATCTCACGTGCTTAGCGGACAGACGGGGAGACAGACCCCGCTAAGACTTGCCCCCTTTGCACAAACATGCCAAAGTGCCAATGTCGGTGGTTCTGATCTCCAACGCGACAACATCAAAGCTCTCTCTCCCTCTCTCCTCTTTCACTTGATAAAAGAGATTCACAGACGTATAGAGAGTCAAAAATGATATTGTTGTACGGGAAGAAAGAGGCTAATAATCCATATAGCCCTACTTCTCCAAACGCGAATCTGGGAAGTCTTTTTCAAGATATGGGCATAAGTAAGCGGGCAGTCTGTCTGGGCACTGTGTAGTGTATACATTCCATTTTCCTAGAGACCAGCTCTAGGTCTATTTCATATCGAGATTAAGCAGATGAGGTGGCTCGACTCAAACCCAGGCTGTGAGTCGTGGCATACGAAGGAAGAAGAGTTGGTCGGTAATGATCTTGTTTGGAGGAAGACAGGGAGAGGAGAAGGTGAAAAGTGTGGCTCGACTGACCGATCGTTGTTGACCGAGTGAATGAGTTCGAAAAACAACAAAAACAACAACAATATCCTCTCAGCACACCCGTACCGTTCATCACTACTTTCGCACCTGTTCGGGCGATTGCGATTGCGAGTGCTACACGTCCGATGACGCACTTCGCGTCTTCTTTTCCTCGCGCGCTACGGAATACATCTCGGTGCAACCTGAACATTAACTAAACCTTAGGTTTCCCTGACTACGTACTCGTACCTACCTAGTACCTACTCTGTTCACTCGTTCTCTTTCTGAAAGATATGTGTGTGTACCACGCTCTTTACAGAGAGAGGCCCCCCCCCCGGGGTGGCCTGGCCTGGCCTATCCTAGCACCACGTAGGACAGCGCCAACATGGCCCAGGCGGCGTTTACCTTTCAGGGCAAAGAACGATGCCCCGGCAGTGGATAGGCTAGTAGGCTACCCTTTACGCTTAGATAGCCGCCCGTTCTGATAGGGGCGTATGGTGATCCTTAAGAAGTTAGGGGGAGAAGGTATAGCATGTCAGCCTGCCTTAGCATGTTCACTCTAATTGCCTACCACCTCGTATTCCATATGCAGCAGTCACACTCATGTTTAGGAGAGCATTGTGGTACAGGCGCTGATAGGGCACTCGCTCGGTTTCTGTGAAAAGAGAGGGATTTTGAAGATTTCTGTTAGATTTGTTTGGAAGGACAGGAAAACCTAAAGTGATTATCGAAAATCCAGCCAGTTCCTTCCTCCGCATCGTACGCGCGCACACACATTTCTCCACTCCCCCCCCGTTTCTCCTTGACTCTCTCCACCATTGCGTGCGTACCAATGTGGGCTATTTTCCCATGTCCATTCGACTGCGCTGTCCGCCGCTGCCACTCTACCGGTAGAGACTTGTCCAGCCCATACCTCCCCGCGGGCGAAGAGTAGCACCAAATCCGCCAGCCGCCATGATTCCTCCACAAAAGAACCTAGGTATAAGGAAAGTAAATTGTACATGAATCATAAACCTTTTTTCCCCGTATTCCTGCTCCGTCTCCCCATACACATACCACCACAATTATTCACACTAAGCAAACAAACTGAAGTAAAGCCCGCCGAGGGGAAGTAGGGCGCACGCGTGAGGAATGCCGGTCAAGCATTCCTGGTAAGCGCTGCCAATGGAAGGCAAATCGAACCCATAAAACAAAATAAAAAAAAACTCCGGATCGTCCCATATCGTAGCCAGATCTCTTATCTGAGTCTGGACCTGAGGTTTACCCGCGCTCGCGCACGCGTCCGCTATTTCGGCCGTTTCGTGTCTATCTCGATTTGTTTGGGGGGAATAATCCGTTGCTGGTTTGACGTTATTTTCTACCCGAGCCTCCAATGAAATTTTCGCCCGTCCCGTCTATGAGTGTCCGCATGTCTCCTTTTTGCCTGTCCTACGTTCTCCTATGCCGTCCGTGTAAACTCCTTGCTCTGAAAATACAAATTTTTAAAAACAATTTTAACAAATGAAAGGAAGTCCTCGAGTTAATTGAGTCTCCGCCGCAAAAAAGTAAGGATCGTATAGCTTGATACCGTGACGTCGTGTCGTTATCAAGAAATATGTTATCTTCTCTGAGCGTACAGGGGGGTAGTGGGATTAAAACATCGGTAGTGTTTGTAAAGAATTATCATAAAGCGAAACAAAAAACCCAAATATTAAGCATCTTCATCCAGAGCATTGATACGACAAACTTGTCCTCATCATCGTCATGGTTCAATAGAGTTAGCTGGCGCGACCGTTGATTGGCAACATTCCCTGTATGAACTTCCAAAAGTTGCGCTTCTTGGCGCGGCGCTGCTGTTGGACCGGTTTGAGCACCTGCATGGGGCCAACGATGCCGATGTCACCGACCTTGGGGAATTTGCCCTCGTTCTGCGGCGCGCTGATTGATGGGACATTCACCGCAGTTACGGGCGTAGCGTGTTTGAGGCTATGATACGAGAGCTCCAGCGCCTCCTGAGACTCGGCATCGGCTGAGGCGAGCGCCTCCTCGTGATATTGCTTCCAGATGTTGTCGATCTCCGCCCATTTCTGCTCTGTGAGTTGGTGGATCTTCGAAGTGGTGCTGTAGTGCTCTCGTGTTCGACTTAGGTGCTTTACGTAGTTGCTGCGTGCCATGTCCCAGTCCTCGCGTAGCTGCTTGCATGACTCGATACTTGCCGGCAAAGGCGGTAGGTAAGGCTCGGGGTATACGTGAAAATTAGCGTGGCCAAGCTTGAGTGCCCACTTGTCTTGTGGCTCAGCGAGCGTGATGGGAGGTATCTCGGAAGGCGGTACGATTGGGCGGTGGTGGAATGACGATGTCGACGGTTTGTTAGAGAGCGGGGGTGAGGGGAGGCCATTCCAGCCGCCAGGGCTCTCTGAGGCATCTCTCTGACCAAGACTGGGCGAGCCGGCAATCTTGGGAGACTGCAGCGGAGATTGAACGGGGCCTGGATCTCTCATCAAGCTCGTCATGACAGGTGGCAGTAGTGGTGTCCGGGAGGCCTCATTTGAACCTTCGTTGTCGGATTCATCGTCGATAGGCTCCTGCTCGGGGGTTCTCGGTGTCTCCGTAATAGGTCCGTCTTCGATGAAGCTGTCTGCGGGGCTCAAAGCCATGCACATTTTGTTTTCGGCGTAGTCGAGCGATTCCCTTCGGTCGATAATGCTGGGAGCTCTCATGGAGCTAGCTCTCGAACGTGACGCGATTGACTCATGGAAAGATTCGGCACCCAGAGAGGAGAAGCGGTTCTCCTTTCTGCTTTTCCACTTCTGCGAAAGAGTCCTGATACTACCTGGGATGCGAATGCTTGAATTCGGGTTGTCCGGGGTGGGTGAGTCGTCGGCGCGACGCCGCTTCGACACCGACAGCTCAAAGTGCTCGTCGCTGTAGGGAGCATCAAACCAGTCGTAATCGGCTTGCGCCTCTACCTTGGCCACATCAATTCGAGGAAACTCTAGTGATCGCGACGTAAATTGGTCTAACTCTGTTTGGTGCATCAGCAAATATCCTTTATCGATAAAGTCGCGTGGCGGGGCGACCACGCGTCATCGCAACATCAACCCGACAGTCGTAACAAACTTACCTACAGACTCTTGTATTGGGGAGTCAAGCATCTCGAAATCACATTCCTTCTCGTGCGGCTCCTCGCTGACCTGTGTTAGAGGTCTTTTCGCGCTGAAGCCATCGATAGAGGTCCTTAAGGATGGCGAGGGGGCCAGCGAGGAGCTTGACGACGGGAATCGGGAGTGACCTTGTAGAGAAAAGGTAGGAGTAATGGGAGAGAGCTCCGAAGACATCGATGCTTGAGATATCCGTAAAGCACGTTTCGAGTCGTGGTCCACTTCGCGATCGGAGCTCGAGCTTCGCCGCTTTTCGGCTTCGACCAGACGAGGCAGCATGAGTTCGCGAAGCTCGCGCATATCGTACAGAGAGGAGAGAAGACTATTTCAAGAGAAGAGAGGCCAAAGACGGAAAGCGAAGGAAACCGTCGATGCTGCGATCACGGGTTCTGCATAGTCGCAATAAAGCTGGGCGTTCGCGCGGGTAGAAGTAGTTCTGCTGCAGGTACGGGAAGTGGACAGCTACATGAGCAGCACACGTTAGCAGGATGACCACGTATGTGAAGTAGCGAGGCGCTCTTTCATGGTGTTTTGTGGTCCAGTAGCAGGTGCGAAGAAGCAATATTGGTGGAAAAGAGAAGCGGGCGGTGTGAGGCCGCCTTGTATAGATGCCCAGCGAGGTAACTTTTTGCTACCTCACTCGCTTAAACAGGAAACAATACATGTGCAGATCCACGACGGCCGACATGTCCACCCGACCCAATGGTCGAATATAACCCAAATCACCAACGACTATGCGAAAAGGGAATGTTCATGGCATACATACCAGTTCACCAAGAATGGTTCCTGTTGAATTTACTTTCTTTTATCTTATGTTTCTTCCTTCTCGAGCACGAAGAGTAAAGACTGTGTTAGGGGTGGAGAGAAAGGAAGAAGAATTCGGGGAGACGGCGAGAAATAACGGCCCGTGTAGGTAGGGTAAGGACACTGAGGTCTGGGATATACTATGTAGGATATGGGATTGTGGGATTATGGGATATGGGTGAGCTTGGACAAGGTCCGCGATTGACTGGGGGGCACAGTTTTCCAGGTCGAAGGAGAGTTTGGAGCCAGGAAGTGGGAGGGAAGCAGGGCTGGCCGGCTGGGTGGGCGAGGGCTGGGACTCTATGTCTGGGCAGTGGGAGAGGACCGCAAGAAAAGGCTTGTGTTGTTGATCGATGATTATTATGGTTACTAACTACTATTATTCCTAATCCCATTCCTGTTCCCGCTGCTTCTACTACTATACTGAGTACTCTAACTACCACCTCGACGCTCGTTGGCCCGACTGGGCTTGGCTTGGCCCACGAAGGTCTGAGGTCAGAGAGACAGAGACCACTGACCACTGACCACCCACGACAACTGCGATGCCGCGCACAGCAGCGCTTTGCGAAACGTCTGAGCAGCCCCGGGGAACAGGCGTCCGGAGTCGATAGCGCCTTTCTAGCGGGCCTTAGACTAGGAGCTATGTAGTAGTTACCTAGTATGTACGAGTAGATGCTATGTAAAGGAGGCAAACGTAACTAACTTTAGCTGAAAAAACTCTGACTTTCTCATTCTCCCCCAGTAATAATAATCAACGTCGGGGCCCAAAGCTTGGACAGCCTAATTTTTTTGCTCGCTCCTTTTCTATCTATTCCTCCTTCCGAGACCGCCACGGGCTACGCCGCCGACCCAACTGACTAGATACGAGTTGTTGTTTTTTTTGGTGGTCCCCGGAATGGAAGTGGTAGTCCAAGACTACAGCCCTTCGCCTTCCTTCTGCTGGACCACCCCCTTGTTGAGAACCTTCTTCTCCCCCGGGGGGTCTGGGCTGCTCGGAAACCTGGATTATGTGGGCTGGGCATATTCCCATCAGCAGCCAATTCTCTACTGGCCGCTTGCCTCGTCCTTCCCGCTCCCCCGTGCCTCCAACAGAAAGTCGTTGGTGGAGCCTTTGCCTGGAGCTGCAGACAAGCTGCAAAGAGCAAACTTTCCAAAATTTTCTCCGTTGCCTTTCGAAGGATGTCGTCACAGAATATTGTAGGATAGATAGAGTATGGGGTTTACGCTGAGGACCTTTTTTCTATTCTGGTTGTGAACAATGCGACAGAAAGCAATCAATTATTAATATTGGTAATGGATACAAACCGTCGGTCCTTCTCTTGGTTTGACAGCAACCCAAACCGCAGCACTCTAGCCGGTACTTTTTCTTCTTTTTTGTGTCTTGCCTGAGACCAGCTCTTAGACCGTGTATACTCATCCACTCGTCTGCTCTCGTTCCACTGAGAAACTTCTACTTTCCAAATAAGGAGGCCATGATCTCTTGTACGCCCCAATGCCTCCTTCCGTAGAGTTTCGGTCTCTCCACAGCTTCTTGATGCTTCCACGCTGTACTGCCATAATGACAAATACTTCGAGACAGACACCACAGCTCATTGTTCCAGTCTGATGCCCCGAGGAAGCTCCCAAAAACCTGGGTCTCGAAAGGGCTATCTGGGCAACTATGACTATTCAATTCGAAGTTTTCCATTGCTATCTGCCTCAAGTGGTATAGTCTACCCAAGAAAAGTTGCTTCCTCACCTTTCCATCACCAACCATTACCATATGACTTTTCCTAGAACGGAAATATCAAGCTGTCATTGACGCCGCCTGTTGTTCTACTTGACATTTTTGTGAATGTCTTCTGACGCCCCACCACACTGGCAGGCTAGCATCCGGCGGGCGATCGCCTACCAAAGAGGTGAAGGACGGATAACGGTGATCGATCTCGAAATGACACCAGGTGGGTGGGAACGGCTGGGCTAGAGACAAGGGGTGTCTACGATATATCTTTCTTGCATTGGACGTGCATATATGTATGCAGCCACGGAGTCTTGTCTCCATTACAGTTGACACCAGGGCTCTGTCCATTGTTCAGAAGTGACTTTCTTGATACTGACAACTTCGAGCAGCATCTACCGGTGCACGCATGCGCCTCTTCTTCATACCCCCCCGCAACGACTGGTTCCCTCTCTTCTTCCGACTTTTCAGTTCTGCACGGCTGCAATAGTGCTTCAACGTATCCTATGTAGGTCGTGCCGTCCAAGTTGGGCGCGCATTAGAAGATGTTGGGGTAATCACGTTACCCATAGATGTAGAGAGAACCGCGACTCGTTGTTTCCTTCGCTTCTGCTCTGCTTTGTTCTACGATCATGATCGCGAGAACTTTCATAATCCCTACAAACAGAGAAAACCCACGAAAATGTTGGCTCACTGTACGCGCGCGCTCTGTACGGATCCGTATCTCTTTTGTTTTCCCTCAGCCCTCCCCATTGTTATTGCCCCACCCCACCTTCAAACCCTCACTCCTCCCTGGTAAGGTGTAAGGGTATAAACCCACACATCCAAACACACAAACATCCTACGAGCACTTAACGGCCAAAGTACCGAGGGACGCCAGTTTAGCTGACGAAAAAAGCAAAGCTCCATCCCTGCGTGCCGAATGGGTGGATCCAGGACTTTGCACAAACTCCCATCCCGACTGGCGAATACCCCGGCATTCTTCCCTTTTCCCTACCAAGTACCCCTTTCCAAAAAGGAAGGTTCCACGGCGGACGGAGTGGAAAAAAAATTCTTCACCATGGGCCCAGAGTTCTAGGTGTCTTAAATAATGTGGGCCAATCGCGTAAGAGCTATTTGTTGATTTCTTCTTTCACGTTCTCTCTCGTTCTATTTTCTTCGCGCACCTCATCAGCTTTTTTCTCGGGCAGTCAGGAACAGGCAAGAGTATGACATTGTAAAAGGCATTTCCACGCTCGACTTGGCGAGAATGAACAGGTTCCTTTAGTAGCAAGGGATCAAGGATGCTTGCTGTCTTGCGCATATCGCATGTCGAAGAAAGTCAGTTTTTAAGCCACCGACAGGGATTGGAGGCCTTCTGTTTTGACCCCTTCGCTCGTGGCCAGATGGAGTGTCCGTACCTTGCAGCAGAAAAAACAGGCGCATCTACAGTTCTACCCATAATGAGTGCGAGCTACATTTTTCACTACTGCACCAACCTACCACTAACTATGGTGTGTGTTCGTCTCAGTTGACGCTTTTGAACAAAAATGGCGTTCGGGCACCAAACGAGAGGGGGGGGGTGAACAAAGCAAAAACAGCAACGACAAGCGGGCTACCTGGGGGAAGAAGTGGCATCTGCCATCTGCCATCTGCCATCTGCCATCTGGGCGTTGCGTCGTTCATCGTTCGTCGTTCGCAGGTCAAGCCACTCGCGCGCCGCCAGGTCACAGCCAGCTGCCAAGAACACTCGATTTGCTGCAGGAACAGGCCGCTTCCCGCTCTTCCATCGCACCCACCGAGCCACCATCCACCTCCCCCATCGGGCCCCTCCCCCCCCCCCCCGGCCCCCGGGCGC
>JANIPN010673156.1:0-11303 GCA_027478595.1 Erythroxylum anguifugum
TGATGCGAGCGAAGAATCACGGGCGCAAACGGCACGATTCGACAAGATTCGACAACCATGTCAGCTCACACGTGCGGCCCAAGCACGGTATCTTTGGGTAGATACGTGTTGTATCTGATAAAGTCAACCCTACGATGGAAGCATGCATTTCTGTGGGTATCTGTCGCCATAAGTGAAGGGTTTTATCCCCTAGCCTCCAATTCAATCGCCCTACGTGGAGACCTCTGCGCCTTCTTGAGAGCTTAAGAGATAAGCAGGTGCTGTGTAAGGGTGTGAGTGCGAACACAATATACACTTCTCTCGGTAAGATGCGTCACTATGCGGGGTAGAGTTTATTCGTAAGAGGATAGGTAAATTTTCCCCTATTCTATAGTAAGAGGCTTCAATAGCTGGGCGTCCTGTACCCAAGCCCAAAGGGGGCGTCGCTGACCCCGCATTTTCACCACTTTTACTTTCTAGATTTTATTCTAGCGTATCTTAAGCCTCTTCTGATAACGTTTGTTGTGAATTTTTGACTATCACAGATTAATGATCGCAATTTGATACTAAACTGAAGAACAGCTATGGCAGAAGTTGTAGGGCTTGTAGCAGGCTGTTCAGAGTTGATCAGACTGATCCGGGAGACTAGTACCATGCTGCGAGAACACGTTCATCGCAGTTCATCAGTTAGGACCGAAGTTGTTATGCTCTTGGGACGCCTGGCTGCTTATGAAGGTCTGCTTAACGGCATTAAGGTAGAAGGGGAGTTAGAAGGAGATGATGGACCACGACTCAAAGTGTTGGCTCATCTCGGAGGCCCGCTGGATGCCTGTCAACAAGCCATGGGATTTATCTCGCAACGTATCAGGAGACTACCCAAACACATTGTCCTAGGCAAGATTCTTGACAAGCAAACGCTCCATGCAATGCAATGCCTAGAAGACTTACAACCTATCTTGTGGCTTTCGTTATCTGCCGACCAACGGTTCGCTACCTTTTCTCGTTCGCAAAACCGTCTAATGCTATACTAGAACAATCGCTAACAGTATCAACACAAAGCTTCGTAGTATTGAAACCAACCTTAGAGCTCTAACTGAGTCGCAAGAGGACGCAAAGCAAAGAATCGTTGCTATTGTGAATGCTGTACATCAACAGGTGACGGAACAGACTGCAGAAAAACGACTCAAAGTTCTGGAATGGGTCTCCAAAACAGACCCAGATTCGAATTTTCGAGCAGCCCAAAAGCAGCTTCAGGCCAACGCGTCTAATGGTCGCTGGTTCTTCTATACTCGCGACTTCCAACTATGGCTTAGAGGAAAGTCTTCGAACTTATTCCTTAGAGGCCCATGTAGGAGAACACCCCACATTCTATAAGACTCAATCTGCTAATGATCCAAGCCGGAAGTGGTAAGACCACACTGATTTCATCAGTGATAGAAAGAATCTATCGGCGCCAAGCTCAAACACAGACAAATATAATCCTCGCCTACTTCTTTTTTGATTTCGCCGACCCTCAAAAACAACACACGGAGCAAATGCTGAGAAGCATACTTTCGCAGATCGCCAAACAAACTGACACTCTTTTAGACCGAGTCTACGAGTGTTATGCACGATATCAGCATCATCACGAAGAATTTAAAATGCTAAGAGCAGTCCTTGAAGCCTTCCTTTATGAGGAAAAAAACAATTCCATGCTTTATATCGTTCTTGATGGAATTGACGAGTGTATCGATCCAGAGTCTATTGTTAAGACTTTCCCTCTTGTTCGGCCAAAGCAGAACTTCCAATTATTAGTCAGCGGTCAAACATTTCAAAGCCTCTTAAGACGTCCCGATCCAGAAATCAGCATTACGCCGATCAACATGGATTCAAACTTTGTTGATATAGACATTCAGAGTTATGTTTTGGCGCGATTGGAAACCGACCCAAAGCTCTCTTCGTTTTCTGGCGAGATGAAAATGATGATAAGTATTGCACTTTCGAGGCAATCGCAAGGCATGTGAGTTATTAAGCTTTTCATCATGAAGTCTTATCTCATCATCTTAAAGTTTCCGATGGGCATCTTGCCAGCTAGACTGCCTTTGTACATTGCGCGATAGACGATCAGTTTCTGTCAAAAGGGCTTTAGAAAGCTTACCAGCCAACCTGGATAAGACTTATCGGCGACTTTTGAACATGATCCCTACTAACGACAGAGTTATTGTACTAAGAATCCTCTACTTTCTAGCTTTCAGCGCTCGAGCTCTTACTATAGAGGAAGTCGCGGAATATGCCATTATTGAAGATGATTCTAGCTTCATCTTGGATGGAAATCGATTTGAAAGCAAAGACTCAGTCTTAGATCTATGTGGCAGCTTCGTTAAACTCCAAGGCTCTCAAATCTCCCTCTCTCACAAGTCTATCCGAGAGTTCTTAACTAAAGAGGAGGGTATAGGCCTGAGCAAGGGAATAGAGGCCACTATACACAATCGTATCGAAAGCCGGTGCCAAATATACTTGTCATTGCGGATAAGTAACCAATACAACGAAATGCTTCAGGGTAGCCAACATCACAAAAGCCCTTTTTTGAAGCTTGAAAGCCTTCTGAAGGAATACCCCTTAGCAGACTATGCGGCCTCACATTGGTCATACCATTTTAAAGCAACGAGGGAAATCGCGAAAGCTACCAGAAGCACGACTCTAGATTCATCCGATCACCAAGGAAATTTTAACATCTGGGAGGTATGGCTATCACATCAAAGAGCAGACATTTGGGACAATCAAATTGCATTGGCAATTAATACTTGCGAGGGTATCTTTCGTGCATACCAAACTCCAGTATGGGCGTGTGGCTTTTGGGCTTGGCGCCGAAAGTTGAGAACCTCACCTGTCACAACACATGAATCAAACATAAGTGACACAAATTCTAATACAGGAGACTTCCCCACGCCATCCAGCTTGAAGTATGTCGATCTGGAGAAGTATGGTCCTGTTGATATCGGAGAACCTCTCCCACGCGGAAATTTATCCATGGACTATTACATCATGATTCTGTTGATTGAGATCGCCGCTCAACAGTCGTTCTACTTCAGCTTACGAGAAGTTGATATTTGTGCAGGGGATGACGCATCTGTTATATTCCATAAACACCTTGATCTACTGCAGGGCGTTCTTCCAGCGGTTGAGTTACGAATGGATCCATCATACACAGGTATCATCCTCGGATATCTCAATAAGTTAAAAGGGGCTAGCTTTGTCATTCGGCCGGTTGGAAGAAGAACTGCGAAAAGCATCAAGATTCACGATACTATATTGTCGCTTCAAAGAATTGAATCGATGGGTTTCCAAGTTGCGATCAGCACAAGGATAGAACGGAGTTATTCAGGCTCACAAAAGCGGAAGAGATCAGATGTAGATCTGGAAGTACTATTAAACAGATCGTTGCCACTCGATACTTCTAGAGTACGCCAGAGATATGTCCGACTACGAACGGATCAGGAATGCCTGGCCCGGAAGACATTCAATGGATATGATCATAGGTCCTAGTCGTATGTTCTCAAAGCGTCTCCTTTGAACATTGTTGACTTTCTTTCGCTAAGATAAGCTCGTCTATTTGTGCTAGGTCTCACTAGAAGTGCGCGGCAACGCCTGCTGCTGAAGACTGGCGTTATCGTCTGGGCGGTACTTTTTCAACTGGCGGAGGTATATAGGAGTAAGTGATATAACGAATGGCACGGGCCCAAGTAAGTTTAGCTATTCCGATCCCGATATTTTGTGGCATCTAGGCCACAAGAGATCAGATTCCAATACATAGTTGTACTTCGGGGGTCCCGCTTTCCGGCTCATGTCGCTGAAGTGATAGTTCTTAGGGGAAACGCGGTCACAATTGGGGGACCGAGTATTTGTAGGAAACATTGAGTTTATGGCTTAAGACAACTCAATTGGGATAGGAGGTGTTGCGTCTGAAAAGGGCGAAATTTGACACAACCAAAGTCGAGAAAACACCGCTATACTCTGCAGCGAAAACCGACCATACCAAAATCCATTTCCGTCATTGGACTGAACCAAAGTGTTAGCACTCCTGAGCGATTATTAACCGAACGCGAGCCGAGCCTGAGTTATCCTGAGCCAGAGACATTTTGAGCGAGCGAAGAGGTCTAGTTTCGACCCCTCTGCCTAGGGTGACCAGATTCGTACAGTAGTAACGTACTGTACGAACACTGTACGTGTACGTTTCTTGGCGTACAGTTTTATCTATCGAACACTGTACGCCAACAAAAGTGTTCGTATAGTACGAAGAGTTTCTTGGCGTACAGTGTTTCGAATGTGAAAACACTGTACGACACTTTTGGTCACCCTAAGATAAGCTCTTCGCCGTGATTAATTTATTAGAAGAACGACGTCTCAGTAGTGACTATATAGAGAAACTCGAACTAGCTAATAGTAGCAACTTTATTACTTATGGAGTACTAATACCAAATTTACTATAGAGGATATTGCAGCCGTTATGGACCCAGGCAACAAACACACATATTTCATATAGGATACGAATCTTACTGGCTGTATGTATATATCAATCCCACCTCTAGCTCCTAGGAGGCGGTCTTGGTGGTAGGGACTTAGGAGCAAAGCTAATACTGCCATCACCAGAGAAGTCAAATATTGCAAATACTGTTTGTAAAAAGGTATCGCTAAGGATCGCGCCGGTTGCTTTCACCGTCTTACTTTCGATAGGAAGAGTCCCGTTCTGTAGTGTATCAGTACAGTAGTCAGAAGACGCAATACGATTATGCCATATATACTCTCTTTTTATATGGAACGTTGTGTTATTCAGGTCCAAACCAAAGATTGGCATGCTGTTATTGCGGATATACTCGTAAGGAAATGTGTATATTCCGGCCCGAATCTTGGGATTGATATCCTTGTAGTAATTAGCAACCACGTCGTCCGGGAAGCGTATATAAGGAGCCTCCGAATCGGGATGGTAGAAGGTGAAGGTACTGGCAGGCCCTTTGGCGTTATCAATATAGGTAGCACCACTCGTAAGATACCAATTGTTAAATTGACTCTTCAGCGTTTGACTGCGAGATACGTAGATTGGAGGAAGTGTGTGCTTTCGCGGATCCACAAATCCTAGATCCAGCGTGCTGCTTTTGAGGCTCGTGGCAGTATATTGGAGATCCAATGTGAAAAGCGGCTTTGGGAGAGTATCTTTGATCATTGCGAAAAATGTCTGTGGCCGAGATATAGATGATAGTGCTCCGGCGGCATCCGAGTAGCCATTCTGATACGATGAATAGGATAAGCCAAGTATGCCACTTTTATTAGAGCTTGTCTGTTTTGGGACCAACGTAGCAACACCGAAGGTCATCGATGTGGCCGTGGCCGATCCTAGGGCCACGTTATCTTTACTACAAATAGGTTAGCGTAGTTTGGGAGCAAATATAGGGGAACAGACTATGCTTCTCCTGCAATAAGCGCTGAAGTCTGCCCATCGAATATTGCCGTATAACTTATTCCGGACAGACTGGTTGCAGTAGCTGCGGATTTATATACCGTACTCGGTGTTGGTAGTAATGAAGCGGGTATACTGCTTCCTAGTACCCAGCTGCGAGCAATCAGTATTGGTTACGAAATTGGTCACCGAACATACAACTGCTGAGAGCCTGTGTCCAGGACAACGTTTAACGTCTGACCTCCGACTTTCACGGGGATCACATATTTGGTCTCGGTGGAATCGACTGCGTTCACGGAAGCACTTGCGGAGACGGTATCGGCCCTTCGTTCGAGCTTTTCATCTGGTAGTCCAAGATCGCGCGCGGCCTTCTTGACGATCTCGAATGAGAGCCCTTTAGCATTGACTGGCGTAGGCTTCGGAAGGGGGCTGGGAAGTGCCCAGACTTGGATGATAGACATCCCCAAAGGGAAGAGGATGGTAAGCCACTTCATGATGAGGTTCCTACGTAAATTGCGCGGTGGCTGTCGTTGAACAGGGCGGGATGAGTATTGTAATGATCACTTCGGGCGAGCATGGTTCTATTTAAATGCTGCTCTACCATGAAGACATGATCCATTCTAGAGCATGACTTTCACCTATCGCTGGCTGCACACAGGTTTGCGGTCACTTGAGTCAGCCTTGCATCGGAGTCGCCGCTTCCAGGCTTGTATTCCCATAGCTGAATTGTCTCGGTCTACGGTCGGCGTGCGCACAGTTGCAAGGTTTAGCATGCACGTCAAGTTGTCGCACAGCCACTCTCGCATCGTCTACACTGGCCCCTTGGACAGTCCATTGGACAGTCGGCGCTTGACATCTTGTGGTGGCTGCCACTCAACAGCACCAACCATACTTACGCGACCTTGGGTCAGAGGGTCTTGGGCCTGTCAACGTGCGTGTGCCAGCCTCGTGTTCAGCCCGCCACCCTTCTGCGGATGCCCCACCACGTATTGATAATTGCGCGAGGGGTATATGCAGCGAAGCGAGCACTCACGCCTCGAGCTTCCCCTTTCGTCGCTGCTCCGTGCGTGTGCGCAGCTGAGCCTTTCATCTATGGGTCTATTGCTGATAAGCCTCCGCCACCAAGTGATAGCGAGCCTGATGGCCGTTACTGCCAAAGGACCCATGCCAAGTGTGCGGCTACGGTTCACCAAGTGCAAGGCGAAGGCGGCTCTTTCATCGCTGGCCCTTGTTTTGGTTTTGTTCAATAAGATCTATGTACGGCGCAGACATTGTCCCTGAGTCCACTAAGCGTAGGCGAGCTCCGCGTTCAGTACTCCGACAATAATAGGCTTTCCAAGGCGGGAGTACCATTCCGGGGACTTTTGGCCGCTGCTGCAGGCTCCTATGCTTTTCAAACAATAAGGCGCGAACACCCATGCCGAATCAAGTTGGAATCAGGTATGCGTGGCGTCGACATTCGCCTCCACTGACTGACTGCAAACGCGTCGTTGTCAATCTCCCCTGTTGCCGGTCTGGGCTGTGGTCAAGCTATCGATGCCCGGACGGTCAGCTATGAGCCGCGGGCTAGGCTAGGCATCGTCCGTGTTGAGCGCATACAGCCTCACAGCCGACTAAGGGAGAACGTGCTTAATCACAGCTCACCCTTGCGAGTCAGAGCCATGTTCTCGATCGGCAATGCAGTGGTGAATTGTACACGATTGGACGGAGATTGGCGGGTGGTGGAGCCGCTGCAAGAGTGATGCCGGTCGCGCCTCGGTTGATGAGAGTTAAGCATTAGAACATGCTAATGAGTATACTAAATGTGTAACGCCAATCTTTTCAGGATATTGAAGGGCCGGAAGATGAATGATTTGTGAACCGATTGAATCTGAAAGCAAGGAGAAAACCTCTCTCTTAGTACTGGAGCTCTCCTAGCTGCGGAAATGTCTTCACAACTAGGATGTACCTATTGAGAATGAATCTCATGAGGATGACTCGTGCTTCCATACGGATTGATGCTCGTCGACAACTTCATGCCGTGTCGCCGTCTTGTGGCATTGCGAGGCCGAGAAGCTTCGGGTGGCGAGGACGCTACGGAATCGACCGACCGTGGCTTGGATCCGTAATCGTATGCGAGAAACTCCTGCTGCTAAAGTATAGGTATGTACTTGCCGTACTGGATTGCAAAGATCCGTCTACGTATGGTAATCAAACACGCAGGGGCTGCCAGCTGCCTTGTGGCGAGCCACGCCACCCTCTAAGCGTCTTTGTCTTTCTCCTCTAAGCAGCGAAGCTTCGGCCACATCTTCAACGGTGCTTCGTACAGCTGATAGCCAATCACCGGATCCAATCGTCATACGTTAGGGAACGTGCACTGGACACCGCCTAAGGATGGGTTGGCATCTCCGCGCCACCAACCAGGAATGGTGAACAGACTTTAAGGTTCCTACTTTATCGGCCAATATGCCTTTCTTCCGGTTGGATCTGTGTAGTCTAAGAGAGCGAAAAGACAGCCGAAGCCCTTTGAGTGCAATTGCGTTCAATGGGCCAGTGACGCCGGTCTAGTTTGGGGAGGCTACTAACGCCCTTGCCGATGTCGGCACACGGCCACTCAATGCCAAATTTGGGAGAGGAGGGAAAGAAGCCAAGATAGGAAATACCTGAGAGGTGCTATTATATTAGATACGCGAACGATAGTGAGATTAACTACTCAAGCACCTGATCCCCGACACCGTGGATTGCCAAGTGTCTCTAAGCCCCAAGTATCCTCATCGGTGTTATCGGGCAGAGTATTGATGATGGGCTTGAATTTCTGCAGACTGATAAAATTTTGACAGCCATAGCCAGTGGTTGATGTCTTCGAACACGGCGGTACGTTCTTGAGTTGAGGTTCAGTTGTAGAGTCGTTTAAAATCGCCACTAGGCGCGGTCATGTCTCTGTAATAGGCGGCTCTGGATCTGACTGGTGGAGTTCGTTATAAAGAGCTACTACATTTGGTTCACCGTAAGCTCCCCCATAACTGTGACCGCCGGAACTTGTTCGGTAGCACAAATCCATGTACCAACGCGAAGTACCCGGTGAATCGCCTCCTAACCCAGGCAAACCGTACTTTTGTAAACCCCCTGCTATACTAGATGCGAAGTAAATGTGGCCCTCTGACTCGAAGGCCACCATAGCACCCGGCAGCTTCTTGTCATTCGGATTCAGAGCTTTCATCTCCATGTAAGCGATAGTTACCAGATTGACAAATTGCGCATCCGAGAAACGGTCCCGATCGCCGGGGACATCCTTTTCTTTAAATTTAACCACGGCAGAGTAACTCTTTCGTACGTAGTTTCCCCAATCGTGCTGAATTCCGATCGTTGGTGTGGCCGAAATTACCGTGAGGAGCGTCGAAACGACAGATCCCAATGTGAATAGGGACGAGACTTGTAAGCGCATCGTGCCCGGTATGTATATTGGATGACCATGAGAGCTCTGAGCGACTGGCCAAAGTGAGATAGAAAGGGAATTATCAAGGGATATACAAGCACATGCTTCCTTAATCAACTCCGAATTCACTCTACGTGACAATCTACGATTCTCTTTCAGACTAATGAAAATTGGACACTCGTTAAGAAAGCGGCGCAGTCTCTTTCGCCTTGTTCCTTTCGGCTACAAGCTCGGCCAGCATCCTCTTTGTCGTCAAGGTTCGTGCGTGATTTGGCCCTGAAGCTTGTTCGTAACCAACCGCCGCCTTCTGAAATGCTTCTTCAGCTTCCGCCCATCTGCCTTGATCGCGGTACAATATTCCCACATTGTTATAAACACCAATGGTGAGGACATGGTCACTGCCGTAGAGTCGCTCGCTTCCCATCAGCGCCCGCTTGAACATGGCCTCGGACTCATCCGGTCGTCCCATCATCCGATACGCCGAACCGAGGTGCCATGCCGCTGCTTGTTCCAGCTTGCCGTCCACGCCCCAGGCTCCTTTGCCTCCCCCATGCGCCAAGGTTCGCTCGCACAGCGACGCGGCCTCGTCCGGTCGGCTCTGTTCCAGGCGGACGGCCGCGAGATTGTTGGCCATGTGTCGGGTCGACAGGTGATCGGGTCCACAGATCCGCTCATATCCCACGAATGCTTGCTCGGCGAGACGCTCGCCTTCCTCCTGCCGACCAATCTGCCGGTAGAAGGAACCGAGATTGCTGCGCGCATCCAGCGTCGATGGATGGCCGTCACCGCAGTTCTTCTGCTGACCCTGCAGGACCCGCTGGAGCATGGCTTCCACGTCCGCGGCGGTTCCGCGGCGGGGATACAGGTTGGCCAGATCGCTCATCGCATCGAGCGTCGATGGATGGTCGGGACCCAACGCCGCTCGTCGTCCGTCCCACGCTTGCTGGTACATGCTCTCCGCTTCCGCGATGCGTCCCTGATTCTTATACAGGACGCCCAGGTTGTGCCGTACGAACAGTGCGTCGGGATGCTTCGCGCCCACGCGCTTCTCGTATCCGGCGAGGGCGCGGAGATACAACGCCTCGGCACCGTCGCGGTTGTAGCTCGTGTACAGGTGGGCCAGGTTCATCGCCGCATCGAGCGTGTGAGGATGCTCGGGCCCCAACACTCGTTCGCGCGTTGCCATGGCTCGCTGGAACATCGCTTCCGCCTCCTCGGCCTTACCGCGGGCCTTGTACACAATTCCAAGGTTATTTACCGTTTTGTTCGCTAGTTCATCGTCTGGGCCACACTCAGCCTCTCGCCCTTTGAGAGCGGTGTGGAACAGGGTTTCAGCCGTGTCGACATTGCCGTACCACAAAAACAACGTCCCGAGCCGATGAAGGGCGAGGAACAGTCCGGGGGAGTGGTCCGGCCGGATGGCGGGAATGGTTGCAACGGCCATTCGGGCATGGCTGATGAGGCGTGGGTAAAGCTGGAAGTTCGTATGCTCATTCGGGTCCGGTAGAGAAAGTCCCACACAGAGGATCGCGAATTCGTGCAGGGTCGCATCGGCATCGCCGCGCGCCACCTCGCGGACCCAGTCGTGCACGCAGCGGTGACAGCTATACCCCCCCGACGCCGGCACCGGCTCGGCGAAGCCATACTCGCACACGCGGCGCGCGACCGCGTGGAAGGCGAGCTCGTCCTCCAAGGGAAACGGACAGAGCGCCGGCGCATCCCGGTGGCCCGCCGCGAGCAGGTCGTAGCGAAGGTCCGCGCTATCCAAATACGTCCACAGACGAAGCAGGGCCGCCGCCGACGGACTGTCTTCCTGCAGCATCTCGAAGGAGAGATCCCACGCCGTCCAGAGCGTCCGGTTCTGGTCGGTCGAGAGCGTCATGGCCGAGAGCCGCGACCACGACGCTTCGTAGCTCTGGAGATACTTGGCAAAGCTCAGGGATGTTTGGCTCAACAGCGCGCCGCTCGTGGTGATGGCGAGAGGTAGTCCACCGAGTCTGCGCACGAGAGCCTCCGCGTCAGGATCTGGAAAATATAAGCCTTGATCGGATGGTAACGCAATATCAGACCTTCGGCAACGTTTTGTCTTCCCGATGTTTTGGCCAGGATGGTCAAGCCGACTTGGACGTCCTGCAGCGGTTTGATCACCACCGTGGTTCCAATGTCTAACCGTGCAAGCCTGCTCGTGACAATGACATGTCCGTGATCTGCAATCGGAATGAACCGAGAGATATCATAAGCTCCGCTTCTGCGGCTGGGCCAGGGATGATCCACATTGTCGAAGAGCAGCAACCATTCTTTATTCCGACTCGCACCCAGCCACTGCACCAGGCCTCGAGCGATCTCGTCCGGCTTCTTCAGGGATACAATGGATTGGAGGGTCGTAGAGTCGGGATGCTCCACGCCAAGTCGCCCGGCTGCCGTTGCGAAGCTACGACAGAGGGAATACTCATCGGTTCCATTGAGCCAGATGAC
>JANIPN010674224.1:0-11297 GCA_027478595.1 Erythroxylum anguifugum
CGGGGATGGTGAGAGAGGGGGGGTGAGAGGGTGAGAGGGTGAGAGGGTGAGAGACTTACTGTGCGCCATTTCTCACTTGAGGCCCCGGCGGCAAAGGGTATAGAGGACGAGGGTGATGGGTATATGAAGGTTGCGGAGAGATGATGCTGTTCTAACTATAAAGTTCGGAACAAAAGCTATGAAGCTTAATCGCCCTCAGGTAAAATCGTGTGCTGACTAATCACGATTTATACACCGGCCTCGGTATTCCGCATTGTGATATCTTAATACTCACCGGTACATCTTGAACGAGCATTCAGTCAAGCTATAGCTAAACCATAAACAAAAATACTTTTAGGAACAATGTGATGCCCGCTGAAGTGTTTTGTGCAATATGTGGCGGAGGATTCTGCATGTTTTCTAGAAATCCCACAGGCCGCGAACACAACAGAGCACCGGAGTTTAAAGACTGTCCCGACGAGGAGATTATCACAAATCAGAATTGGAAATGGACCGGGAGGCTTCGTATATTGGGCAAGAAAGTTAAAGGCAACGATGACGACGGATCGTACGCCAGTCTCTTCTTCTATACGCCCCATGCTGATCAAAAGCCAGTAACGACGCATATATTACTGGCGTGGGCTATCATAATCGAGAGAATTCGTGCAATGTAAAAGCCGGTGATGATCCGAATGTTCCGCCTCAATCATATTTCAATAAAATGAACGACAGCCATTTTGACGGAATACGCAATATTAATCTTCAAGAACATCGCCGAGAGATCGATGTTTACTGGAACCTTGATTTTCCAGTCCATGCACCGTGCTTGAAAATATTTCGTCGAGCAGCACAAATCGAGAATGTTGCTGCAAGTAGGAACGGCTGGCAACTATGTCTCAACAATCTTGTGACTACGATGAAACACTGGATCTCATTTCATCCAACATGCCTCGGCGTAGATTACTACGAGTTGGCACACACGCAACGCAGTACGTGGGAGGTGGGCCACGGGTATGAGGTATATCGGTCAATTCTTCGTTCGCTCCATTCGTTTAACTGTTTTAGCCATATCTCGTCGACCCTTACAAGATTTCAGACTTGGCACAGTTCCCGTTAAGGTTCAAACTCTCTGGCCGATCTAATGACAAGCCTGAAAATACTCTCGTTGAGATAAAGAAGGGCCACGATCCGTTCTATCAGCTTCCGGCCGAAATATTGGAACACCTGTTAAACGAGCTGTCGGTTTGCGAGGTGATGGAGCTCCGCTCGGCATCTTTTGTAGCCTATCAGTTCACGGGAAACGGTGCTTTCTGGAAACGCCGGTTGCGACACGATATGCCTTACCTTTGGGAGATCAATGAGAAAGCGCAATACCCAGGAAACATCGATTGGCTTCAAGTTTATAAATCCGCTAAAGCTTTGAGTTACTTGAAGCGTTGGAATAAACACCGATACAGCGAGCACCTGAACGGAACTCTGTAAGCACGCGCTTTTTCATTTCCAAGAATTGGCCTCTAATTTGTGCAGAAAAATAAAAGACGACAAATATTTCGATCACGATCAAGGCGAGTGGGTCGAAATGGCCCAAGATGAAATTACAGATTATTCGAATATCGACTCGGCCACTATTGCGATAGCCAATCGGCGCAGGGTATATGGATGTGCCCTGCAGCTTTTGTATTATGAAAGCAGGCTTACGTCAGTCAGTTCTTCCAGCGATAGTAGCACTGATGTCGCTATTGACCCTTCTGATTGATATGTGGTATGTCTTCAGGATGTTTCTAAGAGATATCTTCACGATTAACGACTACCGAGGTAGGAACAGAGATGCATTAAATCCTGAGTGCGCGTGTCAAAGCCTAGCATGCGTTTACTCTATTTCTACGTGCTAACTACTGTTTTAGCTGACCTTTATCTATGGTTCTCGTGTTCGACGATGGTAGACTAGAAGTCCTAGTAGTGCGATTTTAGAGACTTTCTCGTCCGTTCATACAGAATCCGTTTCTTGGTAGCTTCAAAACCCACTATCATTGTATAGTAGTAGGTTATTTGTACCGGACGGCACGTTGGTAACGGCATCCCTTGTTGCCACTTGTCTAATGAAAGCACATAAGGCTTCCGGAGCACGGGGTTGGAGAGTCAAAAAGTAAGCTCCGACACCTGCAACATGGGCGGCTGCCGCGTCTGTCCCCGAACGAGTATTGGTACCGGTACCATTTCCTGGAGCCAATGATATGATATTCTGCGCTGGAGCGAAGATATCGATGGCGCTACCGAAGTTCGAGTAGGTTGATTTGGCGTTACTGGTGTCTATACCGGCCGCAGTGCATGCTGAGGGCTCGGATGCAGGCGAGTAATTTGCTGCATTAGAGTTTTCGGATCCTGCAGCGACTGCAAAAAAAAGACCTGAATTGGCAGCTTGCTTAACAGCATTGTTGAGTGCTGCGCTGTAACCGCCTCCAATCGCTAAGAGTCCAGATGAGAGGTTTTGTCGACCCTTGCTTGTAACGTCGTTTACACTCCAGTTGATTGCATTAATGACCGTGCTAACTGCATTGCCATCAGTATCCAGCTTATCTCTAAAATTTCAGGTTATGATTGAACTTAGAAATCGCAAAGCATTGTGGGTGCGTACTTGAACCTGAGCTGCCTGAGAAGATCTTGACCGCAATTATTCTCACCTTCTTGGCAACTCCATACGTTCTTGACCCAACTATTCCAGCTAGATATGTACCGGATCCGACAGTATCATCGTTTGAACCACCAGCCGCATTGTATCCGAAAGATGCTCGACCTTCGAATTGCGGATTGCCAGTACTTACGCCGGTGTCAAGAATATAGGCGAAGGACCTCTCCCCAGCAGATCTATCGTAGTAGTAGGTGTTACTTGTCACTCGGCGTTGCGAGATTCGCGCAAGGTTCCAAGGTGCATTTGTCTGAGTGATTATCTCCCGTGGTTCCAGTGGCTCTGCAACGGATTCTGCTGCAAGGTGGAATATTTGATCTGCTTCGATATAGGAAATCTATAAGATGAGTTTAGACTGGTGAGATTTTCGACCTTGAGTGCCATTACAATAACATACTTGATCGTTGTCTGCTAAGAGTGAAGCAACGGCGAGCGGAGCTTTGATGCTGTAGGCTCGGAAGTTTCCAAAACTGTAAGTGTCCCTACGAATCGTGCTTTCGGCTCGAAGAATACCATCTGCCCACGCCAAATGCGATTCAAAAGCTGAGTTCGATACATCATCTTTCATAACCACAATGTAGCTGTTGGGAACGACGTTCGCAGTCCCTAATCCTACGAGTGGCGCAAGGGCTTCGGCTCCCAATGCGAATCCAGTTAGGACTACAGCAAGGAAATTTTTGCCGGACTTCATGATGACTTGTCGTAGGAAGCTGTTACTGAGTTTCAAAAGATGGAGAGTAGTATTGTCAGTGGACACCTACTTATACTCTGCTTCGTATCTTTCCCGACCCCTAAATTTTGTTTCCCAACCAACAAAGACATTAAACACATCCCCTGCATTCTTAGTAGCTTAGATGCATAACAAGTTTTTCAGGAAGGTCATTTCCATTAGAGCTTGTTTGCACACCTTCTGAATAGTGTCAATTAGTGTCCTGTCTACACCCTAGCTTTTGTTGGACCATACGGGATCATTAAGAATAAGGGACCTCTAGAACCTCGTCGAAACAACTTTGCAATCTGTTCATTTATCCCGCTTGAAATAAGCGCAACTTGGCAAAGCGTTTTCTGTGGCTAATTTCCAAGGCCTTGATACTCATTGAGGAAGGTGATATCTTGAAGCGGGGTATTTCGGAACGCAAATAGCTCCCCTCAGCGTAGTGTTATCAGCGAGCTACGAGCATGTCGAGAAAAATTAGACTGCCAACTACACTCTATCATGCTGAGGGAAAACCATAGAGCTTATTAATCAAATATAGAAAACACTATGAGTAGATAGACTACACAAGATTATTGGTTATGGGTAACTCCATCAGTTCTGTATTACAGATTTTAAACATCTTGTGCTTACCTGCAGAGCCTCTTCGGGAGAATAGCTGATACAAAAAAGTAAATTGAAAGAACTTGGTGTTCAGGGATAGAAGTCTCTTATAGCATCTGACATGGTGTTATCGTAGGCAGCATGTTTTGTGGTTATTACGACTTCTGCACTGTTTAGTGAGAGCCTAACAACTTGTAATATTTTAGAATGAGAGAGCCAATCTACTAGGAAAATGTAGACATTTTTTTGGATGGATGATTAAGTAAGAATACGCTTCGCGGTCTCTGTGAAGTCACAGTTCCTTTCTTGTCGCAATTCCATTGATATACTAATTGGGCTATTTAACGTGGGGTGTATATAATGCAGCATAGGCGTTTGCAGCCTCTTCTTAAAGCGAAATAAGTCATGAGGTTCTCAGGTATTTAATTTTCTATTTGGCTTGGAGCAAAATATTGTATGGCTGAGTGATTTATTGTGATAGACTAGCACCCTTCACATTGAATATAACAAATCGCCAGTAGCTAAGGAACAGCCTACTCCAATGGAAAATCGTTGAATTGGGTGCATGCCTAATATAGTTGAAGTTGTAACGAATGTTGAAATACATGACATCGTTCGTCCGTTCCCTTGTACTTAAGAGAAGGTGGAATGTTGGCTATTCAAAAAATATAAAGACAATCTGCCTAACTAGAGCACGCAGACCCAGATCCGTCCGGGCAAGTCGGACAGTCGCAGTCCGAACATTGGCCTACATCGCGGCAACAGTTTGCAAAATCGCTCAGATTCTCTGACATGGAGTCGGCGTCACAGTCGTTGTTCTGGAAAAATCCGCCAGCGGAGCCACAACAGAAGTTGGTTCTAGTAGCGTCTGAGGCGCCGCTGTTGAAGCAGCGGCAAGCCTGGGTGGCTGAAACGGACATGGCTGCCAGCACGAGGAATAGGTTGAGGCGATGCATTATGCTGATGATGAGCGTGAATCCTAAGGACTCGCAAGGTGAATAGTTGCTAAGTTGAAAACAAATTCTTTTCAAGAGGCTTTCGCTACAGATGGATTAAATACGAGTAGAAGGTAATATCTTTGACAAGCAGAGTCTCCAAATGCTCGAGGAATTTCCCATATTTTTATACCTTTTCAATGCGCCGTCTGTGTTCCATGATTAACATGTGAATTTATCTAACATGACGATCATCTTCAGCCGTTAGGAACTACGGTGTCTATCTTAGGCTTACCGATCCATTTGGGTGTAGTTGTAGGTTGTGTAACATTGGTTCCCGAAACTTAAATGCAAATGTGGTGAGCGGTGAGTTTTATAACACGAATCAGAGCTTTCTATTAGGTCACGATGCTCAGCCTCGAGTCATATGGTCTGACCTCGCAGCTCTCGCTCCGTATACTTGAATCAGCCATGCGGCTCAGAAAAAGGTTAATTTGCATCGTCTAGTCTTCGGGGCGTGAGGGCGTGCTCTCTTATACGTACTTGGAGACTGATTTGGAAACTACGTTTGTGAGTAGAGGAGTTGACTAAACTGAAATTCGAAATGGGGGAGAATATCCCAAGGCTCGGTGCTATGTAGCTTAATAACATTGTTTTTCGTGGGCGAGCCGCAATAAAAGAGAGTTCGCGGAAACACTTGATGAATTTGCCTGACTAAATTGAGGCTGCAAAGTTCTAGGTAGACCAGTATGCAGAAGTAAGCCCCAAACTTTCGTATAAGGCTTTTACCTCCTCGGGTTTCTTCCTGTTGTATCCATATGTATGCTTGTTGCCATACCACAACTGCTTATTGCGTTAGACCAGCCGCGCGACTTTACATAATGCTACTTACCTTTGACAATTTCCATAAAGTATCTAAATCCATCGTCTCCCCTGCTGGGAATCCACGCGACCTATGATAGTTGCTTGCATCTTCCGAAGTACAAATCTGAATCGTCCCACAAGCAAATCTGACATCTTTCCACCACAGAGAGGGAGGTACAGAAAAAACTGCTGTAAATCTCTGCGAGGGCTCGGGAGCTTGATCAACGAGGGCTACTTCACTGAATTTCCCGTCGACGAATTCAAATTTCACATTCTTACCAGTATGAGTCAGCATGCTGATTTGAGCTTTATTTGGAAAAAGCATGGCTGCAAGCCCAAAAGAGCACCATGCACAGTTCGCAAACCATGTCTTAGACCCTTGGATCTTTTGAGCGCGATATAGAGTTAGATTATGGTTAGGGGAATCAAATTTGGGCATCTCACTCACAACTACATAGGGAGAGGGTCTTTGAATAGGTCAGCAGAACTGCATATATGGGTAATGGGAAGCCTTACAGGTGTGAAAACGGGTGCACCATCGCGATAGGAGTGGGTGATGGCACACCTTCGCTGTATAAAGTGAGGTGATGGAGCTCTTGTAACTTCTTGAGCAGGCCCTGGACTTCTAGCACACTATAGCCGGTGCTAAGGCTGAGCTCCTCGACCGCTGGAGGACGACAAAAATCCAGAATGTATTCAAATATTTTGAACCTCAAATTTCTTGTTAACTCGTCCATAGTTGCTCAGCTGCAGTTAGCCCACGAGATATGTTATGGAGTCGGCTTTAATGCGCTTGAGGAGGTGTCATCAAACTGCAATCAGAGTTCAAGGATTATCGGATAAAAGTTCTAGCTCTTAATGCTTGAAACTGACTTAATTATGTTCCCAGACTTCTGGAATCAAGATTTCGATGCGTGCGAAGGAACCCCCACTTCGAGAGCTCTTGACCCGTGCTTAGTGTCGGCTATTCTTCAGGAGTGGGCTTAGTGGGAACAAAAATACGGACCGAATGGTGCTGAGAAAGCACAATAACATCATTTTATTGAAGTGGCTACTTCATGAATAGTTCAGACTGTGTGTCCAGCTACCCAGAGCCTGGTTCTTTCCTTTGTCCTCTCACGCTGCTTTGTATTGTACTGTAACCACGAATACTAATGTGTTTAGTAATCAATAACTACCTGAAAGATGAGAATGGTACGTCAAACTACCTAGGTAGGTAACTTAATCGCGCTCGACGGCGTCGACTCGTCAAGCTGTAGGTGTTTAGATTGAGCTGTATTACCTTTATTAGAAAAATGGACGCAGGTTATGGGAGATATTCATGATATTATGATCAATATTGCGTTTCATGATATTATGATCAATATTGCGTTTCATGATATTATGATCAATATTGCGTTTCATGAGGATGAAAATACATTGCTGAAGACGAATTAAATCACAGGGACCGAACTAGGCTAGACTGACTCCTCCAGAAGGTCGCAGATAAGGTTCTCCGGGGCAATAGTACCGTCATCATCATTGGTTCGATCTTTCGATCGAGCGGAATCGATGATGGCCTCCTCGACTTCTTTCATCCAATGTGTCTTGAGAAAGTCCATTGGAGGATAGGAATTACCATAGCTGCTCATGCGCTCCAGACGACTCAATCTACTTCCTCCTCGACCTCTCGGCTTGGGGTTGAAATGTGCCCGGCGAAGGTGTGCGGCAGCATTGTAATCGGCAGCATATCGGGTACCGCTTTTGCACCTCTTGCATTTCGAAAGAAACTGCTTATCTTCAGAAGCGTCTACGCAGACCCAGCTCTTGCGGACTGTTTTGTGTGCGCGATCAGTGTGCCTCGTGAGCTCATGCGCGCCTCTGAAGCCGGCAGGGTATTCGTCACAAAGTTGGCATTTCGGCCTCGATCGTTGCAAGCGTGGTATATCATTTTCGTTGATTGTAATCTGTAGAGTAGAAACATTTCCATTAGGAAGAATACGGCGTTCTTTCGTTCTAGCCGGGGCCCTGTTTAGGCGATCCCGCGGATTACGGGCTGTCCGATCAGCGTCTTCTAAAGATGAGCCGTTGAGAATATTCTCGGAGTCACTGTCGATATCCAATCGATAAAATGGGAAGCTCGGCGGCTCGGCCATCGGTTGCTGAAAGAGTATTATACCTATACTTGCTCCCAAAATTGATTCAATTCAGGTAAATCAGTAATTAAAGTACAGGGTGGCCTTTAAGCAGGATGCAGTCGAGTTTCCACGGCAGCACCGGACACCTCCGGCTATTAAAGGTTATTCCGAGCATAACTGACGAGGCACTTCTGGGAAGTGTCTAAGACGTAAATGGAAAATTTGTCCCGAGCACGTATCGCGGCTTGCGGGAAGCCCCTTCATAGAAACCGGGCACTCAGGTCGTGACTAGTCCTAGATGCATGCCACGACGCCCGCGAGAGAGAGAGAGCGAGCGAACAAACCTAATACGGATTCCCAAATTCCCCATAGTGTAGACATAAGAGGGAAAAAAAGAAAAGAAAAGTTATAAACTCAATTGCGAGAGGGTACAATACTGGGGACCGCATCCTTAACTATACCGTATGGTCCATTTTGGCTGATTTCGAGTGCTTCTGTTTAATTAGAAGCCCTACAAGTCTATACGTGCGTAGAGAAGCCAATCCAAGGGGCGGGGAGAGAGGCCAATCCAAGGGGGGACCGCGGGGCTTCCAATGAATTACTCAGCCAATTTTTTGTTACCTGCCGCACCTGAATACCCAATTCAAAGATTATTCAATAACATTTTCAATTTCACGCGTCCAGTTACGCCTCACAATGAATAGATGATAACATCTACCCACGCCACGCGATGAATGAATACTGATTATTAAACCCAGTATTGAGGTTAATACGAGCCGCTTAAGTCTACCTACGCCACCCACCTAATACCATGTGACTACCTAGCAGCAATTTCACACCACCAGCGATTTATTTATTAAGGTATAGCTTACTAAAGTATAGCTTAGTAAGGTCTAACATACCCTGCCCACCACTTTAGAGGCAGTACCTGTCAGTGATACCAAGTACTGAGATATTACTTAACTTAATAGGCTGGTACTAGTATGTGTGATCACTGATATCCATTTTATACAGGGATTAATAGCGCGTGGTGTTGTCAGTAAACATTCTCGATGGTCCTTTTGGCTATGTGGCCACTTACTGTTAACCCTGTGTGGATTGCGTATATGTTTAAGACACTGTTTTCCTCTAAGACAATGTTTCATTCGTACAGAGTATTTAGAAGCCTCCATAGGCTCCTGTGTTTCTTCTTTCTTTACACATTCTACAATCTTCTGTTGACGGCCTCAACAACACACGATCTCTACTTTACATATCTATATAACATTCCAATACATTTCCCCAACTTATTGAATTACTGAATGAACGATTTTACAACTATCAAAGATTACAACAATCACTATGGCTGACGACCCACCTCAAAGGGTTACTCGCGCGCAGTCCGCACGTTCTCAATCTCAACAACCTGCGCCTGAAATACCCCGTCCATCTTCTAGTCGAGGCTCTCATGGAGCTTTGGTTGTACGCACTGTTGAAGGACAACCTATTACCTTTCAAGAAGCCAAAAACTATGCCTTAACTCTGAAGGGCGAAGAACGCTTCGACTGGATGAGAAAGGTAGGAGATGCTCTTACGTCAAAGCTTGCTGGGTTAGGTGAACTATGTGAGACCTACCTAGACTGGCTTGGTGATGAGAAAATATCGAACTGGAAGAAGTACCTTACCGAGGGTGAATTCCGATCTTTATTTCCTGACATGAAAACTGCGGTGGCTCAGTATCGCACCCAGCGTGATAAGGTAATGCAGATGAAGACCGCTATCATCGAGAAATGGGGACAAGAAATTTGGGACAGCATGTTCGAACGTGTGGATCCTAAGACAGCTTCAGGCTTCGAGCCTATAAGAAAGATGGCTTTGACAGGGATTCCTTTTGCATACGCTAGAAGAATAGTATCCAATTTCTACATCAAAAGAAGGGAAACAAGGAGAAGGGGACAACGCGGGTTTGATAACATTCAACCTGTAGACTGGAAGAACGCTATCAGCATGCATACCAACACATTAAAAGATGCAGGTGGATCCATAGGCATAGAATATCGGAGGTTGATAGCTACACGATGCTATACCGATAATGAGGTCAAGACTAAAGGATGGTGTTACCCTGATGACGCCATTCTCGCTCCCATCAAAGAAGACCAATCTCTGCAACCCATAATCGAATTAAGCGAAATGGGGAGATCTTCACCTCTAGCTACAAGTGTAGAGGACCGCTCAGAAATTGAGGGTAGCAGGTCACCGTTTCCACCACCAGAAGCGCCTAGAACGAGCAAAGGTGAACTTGTGGGTAAGCTGATTCAGGATCCCGATCCCAGTACCGTTCTGAAATTATTGAATCACCAGAGTATATGCCCTCGCGAGAAGCAACGCCTCAGCAGTCTCGAGATATACCTCCACACCTGCATCCCCCTAGTCAAGGGCGGTCCTCAAATTCGCCGAGTGTTTTGCCTTCTATTGAGGAAGCATCATGCACCTCTTTTCAGCAGCTCCAGCCCTCAGATTCGCCGCGAGCTTTACCTTCTATTGAGGAAACATCATCCACCTCTATTACCACTCCTGGAGCTGCTGACAAGAGGTGCATATGCGAGAAAACACTAGGACCAAATTGGGTGACACGGGTAATGAAGCCTACGAGGAACTACGATCGTTGTGGCCTTAAACTATTACAAGAATACATCGCAAAATCCCAGAAAGATAGCGAATCTAACCTCTGTTTTCTACATCTAAAAGCTTTGGGTGGTGCTTTAGGACTCAAAATCAAGCCTTTGACAGACAGGGAGTTAAGAAGCAGCATTCAAAAGATATACGAAAACCAGCATCGCTTAGGGGATTATCGCGTCGAGAATTACAAGGCTTTTAGAGCAGATCGACGTCCTTCAGTACCAACTGATTTGCTAGGGCATTATCGATTCAAACCACTACCCTTTTCCACCTTTATGCCTATACTTTCGAGTGTGGCTATTCAAAATTGGTTACCACCTGAGGGCCGTAGTCGCTCATCAGGGAGCCCCATTCTCAGACATGGCTACTGTCAATGGGATCGTGATGGAACTATTGCTCTTAGTGGACTATTTTCTTGGCTATTTGATAAGCCGCATTTGCTAGATTTAGTCCTTGAAGAGTTCGAAATGTATCACTGGCATCTTACTATGAGAAACGGAGATGCCAACTGGGGATGGTGCCGTGTCATGGTTCATTCGATCATCCAGCAAATAGTACGAATGAGTCCACATTACTACCTTACCTATGTCTGTTTACGTCCGGATCATGAGCAGCGTTTGATATCGTACTCGTTCTACACCAAATACGCACACCCAGGGGACGACACTGAATTCAGACATATTGACCTCAATATCGATACTCTACTAGGAGGAAGGTGCCCTAACATGATTCAAGGCTCC
>JANIPN010674769.1:0-27585 GCA_027478595.1 Erythroxylum anguifugum
ATTTCCGCTATATAGTGAGATATCTCGACATTTACTGAGATATCTCGACATATA
The DNA here is from genome assembly GCA_027478595.1 of Erythroxylum anguifugum. Classification (NCBI taxonomy): domain Eukaryota; kingdom Viridiplantae; phylum Streptophyta; class Magnoliopsida; order Malpighiales; family Erythroxylaceae; genus Erythroxylum; species Erythroxylum anguifugum. The sequence continues at coordinate 55 of JANIPN010674769.1, forward strand.
GTCATTATATAGCGAAAATTGACTAAAAAATAACGCTATTTAGTACTATATTAGTAATAAATTTCACTATAGTCTAAAATAGTCCGAAATATATCGTTATATATTACTAATATAGTATTATTATAGTAATAAATTACTATTAGTAGTAGTCGAGATAGTATAGGTAATTTTATACTATACTAATATCATATAAATAACACTAGTGTATTTTATTAGTAGCTTACTAATACAAACTATAGCTCGGGCACCTAAGTAATTATATATATTTTAAATAAATTAGTCGAATTAAAATCTCCGTATCGCGTATATCTCTCGAAGAAAATCGTACTAAAGTGTTTATATTATTATACTAATTTAATCGAGCGTTATTAATTAATAATATAGTATATAGAGTCACTAATCTAGCTATTTTATTATCCGAGAGCTATTCCGAGGACTTTTTATTACGCGAAATCGTCCGTAAGGGGAGATTAACTATATAGAGTATTAAGCCGTCTTTCCGCGTAATAAACTATTAAATTACGGAAACTCTATTTTTTATTATTATTAAAATAATTTTATATATTATTTATATTTATATAGAAATAATTCTATAAAAGAAATAAAATACTATTTATAGATATATAATAAATATTTTTATTTATTAGAGTTAAATCGATATTCGCTCTTATTTCTATAATAATCTTTTATTTAATATATTATATTATTTCGAGATCGTTAAATTATTAAAATTATAATTTTATAAATTTTATTTTTAATATAAATAATAGATCGATATAGATAGTAAATATAGATTCGATTAGATTTAACGAATAATTATATCGTCGAAATTCGATAATTCTCGGAATTATCTCGCGAATTTATAGTAAACGAAAGCGGATTCTTAATAGAAATATTATAAATATTTAATTAGCTTTACTATAGAATTAATATATTTAAACTATCTAAATAATTTAAGCGAAAATTACGTATTAAAAATCTTCTTAAAATATTCTTTAAGAAGAAAAAGCTTATATTTTTTTTAGTCGTATATAATTAAAACGATAATTTAATATTTAATTATCGCTTATTTCGATATATATTTTTTATTACGCGAGATTATTTACTCGCGGACGATATTTTACTCGAAATTATCCGAGACTATTAATTACTCGAGATTATGATTAAGAAACTATTGATCAACCACGCTAGTGGTTGGAAGACACTACTAAGTAAATAGTAGCTGTATCCGGACGCTGATATAAACACTTTATAAAAAATTCTCCCGGCGGGAGCTTCATACTTTAGCAATAATAATATCACGCGCGCGCGCGCGCGCCATGCGTGGGTGGAAGCGAGGGACCGTGGCGGGGACATCTCTTCCATCAGGACTTCGGGATAGTCTGGGTAGGAATATACTGTTATCCTCTATGTATAACGCCTCGATACCTTCGCCGCGTAAGCGCGTCGAATTTCGATCTATATATAAAAGCTTCGTACGTATATTCGATATAATAATTATTCGAAATCGAAAGAATTAATCGAGTATAGCTTATATCGCCGTAGCTATATAAAAAAAATCTCTATTATAAACTAAACGGTAAATTAAATAGATAAGCTAAATAGATAAAGTATAACTATAAGTACTCGAGTCTTATTTAAAATCGCTATAGTCTTATAATATTACTACTAAGAAAATATAAATATTATTCGAAAATAGTCGAATACTATAATATAATTATCTCCGATAAAGTACCAAAGTGTCCGTCGAAGGAATTACTCGAGATTATTTAAAGACTATTTTATTACTCGAGATTATTTTAAGAACTATTAATTATTTAGAAAATTATTCGGAGATTATTAATATTATTTAGAGAAACTAGTTAAAGAGAAAATAGTTAATTTAGCGGAATATAATCTTATATATTTCGCGCTAAATTACTAAACTATAGAATCTCTCTCGATAGAAATATCGATAGAAATATAAAAGATATAATTTTCGCGAGAATATAATTAGATTAATTAATAATCTTTATAGTAAAATTAAGATATAGCTAAAATAACTCTTATAAAATCTAATTAATAAATTTTCTTAGTAGAAAAAGATCTCTAAATTTAGAAATTAGAGATTTCTAAATATCTATTTAGATATAATTTATATTAGTTATTTTAAGATTTCTAGAAGAAATTATTATTTATATCTATTTTCGATACTAATTTTTATAGTTCTTTTCTAACTATTTATAAATTATAGAGTTAAAATTTTTTATTTATTCGAATTAATTCGACTATTATATAGATTATATATATAATTTATATATATCTATATACTATATATAGAGAGAAGAGATATTTATTAAGATCTTTTATCTTCGCTCTATATAAATATACGATCGTATAATTATATAATCGTATTAATAGTTATATTAATATTATTATTATTAAATACGAAACTCTCGATAGAAATAATAAATTTTATTTTAGAGATTAATTAGTATTAAATATATAAATATTACTATTTATATTTCGATTTATATATAAATATAATCTATAATTTAATATTATAACGATTTAAAATATAATTAGAAATACTTATATATATTAAATAAATCGAAAATATAAATAGTAATATTTATATATTCGATATTAATTAATCTTTAAAATAATAAATTTTTTATTATTTCTATTAGAAATTTTATATTTAATAATAATAATATTAATATAATTATTCCCTCCGACGGATATTTTCGATACTTTATTCGGAAGTATTTATATTATAGTATTCGACTATCTTTAGATAATATTTATATTTTCTTAGTAGTAATATTATTATAAGACTATAGCGATTCCGGATAGAGTTCGAGTATTTATAGTTACGCTTTATCTATTTAGTTTATCGTTTAATTTATAATAGAAACTTTTCTTATATAGCTACGATAGCGTAAACTATACTCGATTAATTCCTTCGATTTCGACTAATTATTATATCGAGTATATATATAAAGCTTTTCTTATATATAGATTAAAATTCAAAGTGCGCTTACACGTAGCGAGAATATCGAGACATTATATATAGAGAATAACGATATATTTTAATTAATACTAAACGATTTATTTCTAACTATTCTTATCTATCTCTATTCTCTTTCTCTTTAATAATCTATCTAATTTCTTTATTAGAGCTTCTTTATTCTCGTTAAAAATATTACTCTTTCTCTTTCTTTTCTTAATTAATTTCTTTAGAGCTTTTATCTCGTTCGAGTATTTACTCTCGGATCGGAAGATTTCTCTAAAGATCTTAAGATTATCCGAGCGAGCGAGATCGTCCGAGACGAGATCGTTAAATTTATTTAGCGTATAGCTATCGATCGTCTCTTTAACGCGACGATAAAGCAAATCGAGCTTCGACTTTCGACTTTTCGGTATTATAGCGTTTGATAGAAGCTATTTCGTATTAGTATCGTATAGTTAGACTATACGGATACTATATTAATAGTATCAATAGTAAACTATGATCTATATAATATATATCCGATATAATATTTAATACGATATTCAAAATTTAATATAATTATTAATATAGTATTAAAGAAAAGTAGAAAGATTATAGTAGATCTCGACTCAGTCTAGATCTTTATAGTTCTAATTACGTATAAATTAGATATTACGATTTTAACTAATCTTTAAAAATAGTTCCGAACTACTATATATAAGTCCTTTCTATAGTTAATTCTAAGTACTTATTATCTAGAGATCACTAACGTAATCCGTATATATACGCGTAATTCGCGCATATATATACGTATATATACACAATCGTTTACTTATCTATTTATATAGATAGAAGTATTCTTACTATAGTCTCCTTTTATCTATACGAATAGCCGCGTTCACGCAATAATAATATTATTATTATTAAATATTAAGCTTTCGTCGAGAGAATTTTTTTATAAAAGTATTTATATTAGCGCTCGGATATAGTTACTATTTAATAATATTTTCTAATTACGCTAATAATTAGTCTATAGTTATTAATTATTAATATAATTATTAATATAAATATTTATATTAGTATTCGAATATAATTATTATTTAATAATATTTTATAATTATTAATATAATTAATTTATAATTATTAATTAATTATAATTATCGATATAATTATATAATTACGCGCTTATATAGAGCGAAGATAAAAATTTTAATCGAATATATCTCTTCTATCTATATATAGCGCGTAAATATATATAAATTATAGATATAATAGTAATTAAATTAGATTAAATAATTAATTTAAATAAATAAAAATTTATTTATAATTTATAAATAATTCGAAAAAAATTATAAAATTAATATTCTTTATTATAAAATCTTTTCTTTTTTAATAATATATCGAATATATCGAATATTAAAATTTTCGAAATTTCTTTTATTATTAATATTTTTAAAATTAAAATTAATATAATATATTCTAATTTTATAATATATTATAAATTATATTATATTTTTTAAGAATATTCTCTATATTTTTCGATAGAATTATATTTATTAGTTTAATATATTAGAATCTCTTTTCGCTATTATAGTATTTTTATTATAGTATTTTTATTATAGATATTTTAGATATTTACGATTATAATTATCTATTTAAGCGATATATTAATAGCTATTATAGATATAGCGACTCGATTAATTTTTCGATAGAACTAATCTTCGAATCTAAATTTATATATAAGATTAATATATATATATATATATATATATATATATATAGATATTTAAAATTTAAAATATAGAGTATAGAATATAAAATTTAGTTTAGAGCGTAATAAAGATATTAAATATATTAACGTAATATAGATTAATAATAGATTATTTAATTTCTAATTCTAACTATAATTAGTTATTTCGTTTATTTTTTTATTTCTCTAATAGAGCTATTAATTTATCGATTAGCTCTAATTTTTCGATATCGAGATTCTTTTTTATTAATATTTCTAATCTTTTAGTTTTATTTTTTCTTTTTTTCTTCGATTTGAAAAGAACTATAAATATTTCTAATATATAATTATATTTATTTTCGATATAATTAATAAAGCGGTTCGAAATCGCGCGATAATTATATTTTATTCTTTTAGATAAAGTAAATTTAAATAACTTTTTATTTATAAATTTCGATATTTTAACTATTATAGTAATAATTAATAGTAAGAAATCGACTATAGATTAATTACTAGCGTAATTAGAAGACACTACTAATAAATAGTAATTATATCCGAGCGCTAATATAAATACTATAAAATATTTTCTCTCTATAGCGAAAGCTTTATACTTTAGTAATAATAATATCGTCGATACGCGCGTACGCGCGCGTATCCGCGCGTAGATAGAAGCGAGAAACCGTAGCGAAGATATCTCTTCTATCTACGCGCGAATAGATAAATAAATAATTATATATATATATATATATATAAATATATAAATTATATTAATAATCTATAGTTCGAAACTATATTAAAGATTAATTAAAATAGTAATTTTTTAGCTTATATATAACTAGACTATAAAAATCTAAACTAGATCGAAACTCTTTCTATAATCTTTCTATTTTTTTTTAATACTATATCGATAACTATATTAAATTTTAAATATCGTATTAAATATCGTATCGAATATATATTATATAGATCGTAATCTACTATTAATACTACTAATATAGTATCTATATAGTTTAACTATACGATACTAATATAAAATAGCTTTTAAATATTACTATACTATTAAATTCCGATAAGCTCGATAATCTCGCGAAAGAGAAGCTTAATAGCTATATATTTAATAAATTTAACGATCTTATCGCTATCGTTTCGAATAATCTTATCGATTTAGATAGTCTCGAGATCTTTAGAGAAATCTTTCGATCCGAGAGTAAAAATAAATACTCGAATAAGATAAAAACTCTAGAGAAATTAATTAAAAAAAATAAAAGAAATATTTTTAATAAGAGCGAGAAAGCTCTAATAGAGAGATTAAATAATATACTAGATAAAAAAAGATAAGAAAAATAATCTAAATTTAGAAATAAATTATCTAATATTAGAGAATATATCGTTATTCTTTATATTATAATATCTCGATATCTTCGTCGCGTAGAAGCTCTACGCTTTAAATTTTAATCTATATATAAAAAGCTTTATACGCGAATTCGGTATAATTATTAATCGAAATCGAGAAATTAATCGAGTATAGTTTCTCTAAGTTCGTCGTCGTAATATATAAGAAATCTCTATTACTATAAACTAAATAGATAAGCGTAACTATAAATACTCTAAATTTTACTCGGAATCGCTATAGTTATAAAAATACTATTATTAGAAAAATATAAATAGATATTCGGACGGAGCCGAGTATTTATATAAATATATCTCCGACGAGTATTAAAGAATACTCTCCAAAGGGAACTATTATAGTAATATAAAATTAGTTATTCGAAATTAATATAGAATAGTAAAATCGAGGGATCCCGTGGCTCAATGGTCTCGATTTGCTACAGTTTAGCCTGGTACTCTATACTAATACTATAATTATCTCACTAATATATTTTATAGATATTTTTCGCTAATAAAATATAGCTAGGCGTTTATAGATATTTTTCGCTAATAAATAAAATATAACTAAGCGTTTTTAGATAATTTTTCGCTAATAAAATACTCTATTTATATAGAAATCTTAATTATAATAAGCTAAATAGTATAAATTTTTTCGGTAATTAATTATTCTATAGATAATTAACCCAAAGATATATAGTAATTATCGAGATAAATAAATTATTTAGGTAATTTATTTTATCTCGGTAATTTATCCTTAGTAAATTAATTATTCTATAGATAATTTAATTACTAATTTATCTATAATAGTGTATTTTAACTCGATTTTCTCTTAAGAAGAATACGCTAAGAGTTTTTTATCGAGGGTTTTCGGTATTTTATTTATAAAATACAGAAAATTTCAATAGTATTATCTAAAAGTCGCTAGATAGTTAATTACTCTAGATAATTAATAAAATTACTTCTCCCAATAGTAAAATCGAAAAATACTATATTAGTAAATTAAATATAGTTTATAAAATTAAATATAGTTTATAAGATTGAGATCGATATAATATTTAATATATTCGATATTAGATATATAGAGTATATATAGATATTTCTAGCTACATCTTAGCCTTAACGCCAAACTATAGATCATATTTAGACACAAATCGGAGATATAAATAGTAGTACTCGCGTACCCGGTGCTAACTAATCTCTAGAATAATTTCAAATTTTTATTACTCTCGTTGGGAGTTTCGCACTTAATAATAATAATATTAATATAACTATCGATACGGTCGTACGGTCGTATAGTCGTACGATCGTATAGTCGCGCGCTCGTATAGGGCGAAGATAAGAGATCTTAGCCGGATATCTCTTCTTTCTATGCGCGGCGCGCGGGTATACGCAAGTTGTGTATATACAATCCACACAGTGGTTAAACCAGCCCGGGTAATCAGCCCAGATAAAATATATTCGATATATTATTAAGAAAAAAAAAATTTTTAAATATACTAATTTTATAATTCTTCTTTAATTATTTATAAATTATAGAATTAAAATTTTTTATTTATTCGAATTAAATCGATTACTATATAGAATTTATATATATTCGCGCGTCGCGTATAGAGAGAAGAGATATATTCGATTAAGATCTCTTATTTTCGCTCTATATAAGCGCGCGATCGTATCGATAATTATATTAATATTATTATTATTAAATATAAAATTTTCGACGAAAATAATAAATTTTATTTTAGAGATTAGTTAATATCGAATACGCGAATATTACTATTTATATCTTCGATTTATATATATATAAATATAGTCTATAGTTTAATATTATAACGATTTAAAATATAGCTAGAAATATTTATATATACTAAAAATAAATTATATTATAAAAAAATATTATTAATTTATTTATTAAATTATTTAGAATTTAAAATAAAATAAATTTTAATTATTAATAAATAGATTTTCGAGAAGAGAAATTTAATTATTTTCTCTCTATTATATATATTATTTATATAAATCTTATTTCTAATCTCGATTTTAAAAATATAATTATATAAATAATTAATATTTAATATATATAATATTTCTAATTATATCTTAAATCGTTATAATATTAAATTATAGACTATATTAATAAATAAATCGAAAATATAAATAGTAGTATTCGCGTATTCGATACTAATTAATCTCTATAATAATTTTTTATTACTCTTATCGAGAGCTTCGTATTTAATAATAATAATATTAATATAATTATTATATAATCGTATAATTATATATTTATACGATCGTATATTCCCTTCGACAGATACTTCGGTACTTTATCGGAGATATTTATATTATAGTACTCGACTATCTTCGAGTAATAATTATAGTTTTAATAGTAATATTATAAGACTATAGCGGTTCCGAATAGAACCTAAGTACGTATAATTATACTTTATTTATTTAATTTATCTATTTAATTTATCGTTTAGCTTATAGTAAGAGCTTCTTATATAGCTACGACGATATAAGCTATACTCGATTAATTTCTTCGATTTCGGCTAATTATTATATCGAATATATATACAAAGCTTTTCTTATATATAGATTAAAATTCAAAACGCGCTTACGCGTAGCGAAGATATCGAGACGTTATAATATAGAGAATAAATAATTTATTTCTAACTATTTTTCTTATTCTCTCTCTTTTCTAATAGTTTATCTAATTTTCTTATTAGAGTATTATTATTCTCGCTAGAATTCTCGTCTCTATTACGTACTCTCTTTAAAAATTTCTTCGTCGCGTTATTTAATTTAAAGATTTCGAGAAAGAATTTGAGCGTATCGGAATCGATATCGATATCGTTAATAGTACTTAATATATAGTTATTACGAAGCTTCTTTTTCGCGAGCTCGCCGAGTATCTTATAAATAATCGTAATTTTCGATATTATAAGATTTAAGATATAAAAGCTATTTCGTATTAGTATCGTATAGCTAGACTATATAGATACTATACTAATAGTATTAATAATAGACTACGATCTATATAATATATACTCGATACGATATTTAATACAATCTTTAAAATTTAATATAATTATCGATATAGTATTAAATATAGAAAGTAGAAAGTTATAGTAGATTCTAATTTAGTTTAGATCTTTATAATCTAGCTATATATAAGCTAAAAAAAATTATAATTTTAACTAATCTTTAGAAGTAATTCCGAATTACTATTTAGATTACTAATATAATCTAATTCGCGTATATATATATATATATATATACGTAATCGCTTACTCGTCTATCCGTACATAGATAGAAGAGATATTTCCGTTATAGTCTCTCGCTTTTATTTATGTATAGGCGCGCGTCCGCGCGCTCGGACGTAATAATATTATTATTACTAAAATATAAAATTTCCGCCGAGAGAATTTTTTTTTTATAAAAGTGTTTACGTCAGCGTCCGAATACGGCTACTATTTAGTAGTATCTTCTAACTATTAGCGTAGTTAGTCTATAGTTATTAATTATTATACGATCGTATATTTATATAATCGCGCGCTTATATAGAGAGAAGATAAGAATCTTAATCTAATATCTCTTCTTTCTATATATAACGCGCGAATATATATAAATTATATATATAATCTATATAATAGTCGAATTAATTCGAGTAAATAAAAAATTTTAATTCTATAATTTATAAATAGTTAGAGAAAAACTATAAAAGCTAGCTATATCTTTAAAGCTATTAAATCTTCTCTCTAAATTTCTTAATAATATATCGAATATATCGAATATATCGAATATATCGAATATATCGAATATATCGAATATATCGAATATATCGAATATATCGAATACTATATCGAGAACTCTTAGTTATATAAACTATCTTAATTTATCGATATAATATCTTCTAATCTCGCTATTATATACTAATTTCGAATAGCTAATCTCGTATCCGCTATAATAGTTAAAGCGTCGAAATTTATAAATAAAAAGCTACTCGAGAAAGCTTTCTTAGAGAAAATAAAAGATCTCTTTAATATAAAAAAGAATATTAATAAAAATTATAATTAGAATCGATATAAACGTACTCTCTATATATTTATTAAGCTTTTTAAATAATTAAAAGAAAAGAAAGTACGATTTATACTCTAAAGAAATTAATTAAAACGAAGAATTTTAACGATTCGAGATTAGATTTAACGAATACGAAACTAATCGAGAGTTTAGTTACTTTATTAAAGAAATAAAATAGCGAATAAAATAATTATTTAATTATAGTCGATTAGAATAGAATAATTTATTAATTTATTATATTAGTATATTTAATATCTCTATTATTATACTCTAAACTCTAAACTCTATATCTCGAATTTCGAGCTATATATATATTTTATAGACGAATTCGAAGAATAGTTCTATCGAAAAATTAATCGAGTCGTCATATCTTATACTAAATTTAGAGAATATTTATAACTATAAATATCTAAGATATCTAAATACTCTAAATATTATTTCTCTTTTATATTACGATAAAAATACTACGATAGCGGAGAGAGTTTCGACGTATCGAACTAATTAATATAACTCTATCGAAAAGTATATAGAGTATTTTCGAAAAGATAAATAATTAATATATTTATTATATAATTAATAATTAGCGAATAAAATATTTATATATAGATATCGTTTATTTTTATAATAAAGTTATTTAGATTCTTTTTTATAGAAAATATAAATCGATAATCGATATAAATAATAATTTAATAGATATTTATAAAATATTATTTTATTTTAGAGTAAAAGAAAATTTAGTATTTAATTACGAATCTCTTTTAAGAGATTTAGAAACTCTAAAGCTATTTATAAATTAAAAAATTAAAATTATTTAATAGTATTAAAATATTCTGATATTATTCGATTTCTTATTACTATATTAAGAAGATTAAAAGAAGACTTAGAAATCGGATATTTTTAGTATTTTATTTCTAATAGTGAGTATTTCTATCTCTCTCTTATCTATTCTATCTATCTCGTAGTACTTCTATCTTATAGTGCTCCTATCTTAAATCTCTTATAGTGCTCCCGTCTCGTAGTGCTCCTATCTTATCCGTCTTGTAGTGCTTCTATCCCTCGTAGTGCTCCCATCTCGTAGTGCTCCTATCTTATAGTGCTTCTATCTTAATCTCAGATCTCTTATAGTGCTCCTATCTCGTAGTGCTCCCATCCCTCGTAGTGCTCCTATCTCGTAGTGCTCTTATCTTAGGGGAATTATGTGAGGGTCTAAGTTTTCCTTACTGTCAAGAGTCCTAAACTCCTTAAGTTTCTCGCTAAGAGCCCCTAAATAGAGCCCCCTAATCCCACTCCGTGCTATATCGAAGAGAGGGAGGACGATTAGAGGTCGAGTTCGGCTGTGACCGCTCGTAGCGTGCGTCTCTGAAATAATAAATATAAGCCATTGTCCCCTTGGTGTGGAGATGGCGCGTGTTGAGTGCGGGATGGAGTAGTGAAGGATGTGTAGGTATATATATATATATGTAGCTTGCCTTCTGGTACATACGTGGTTTGCTTCCTCCGTCGCGAGTGAAGAGTCCTTGAGAGGGAGTTGCGTCTTGCTCTTCTTGATTGAAGTAGCCTTCTCTTCTTATACTACACGTGTGCGACACGATGATCCGCCCGTACCTCTTCATCCTCGGCGCCACCGTCGCCGCTGCAGTACTGGCAGAGCCACGAGCGGAGGTGCGGTTCCCCGTTCGCGCCCCGCCGTGGTCGGGTGGCCGCCAGCGTCATTAGCAGCAGAGCCAGGTATCGGCGGCGGCGCTGTTCGGCTTGTCATTAGTCAAGCGGACCGGATGCGACAACACCAGTCTTACCGAGCCCAAGTATCCCCAAGGCGCTGGATGCTACTACTACGACGAGACGTACTACGGAGCCATCATGTGTCTGGTCGCCGGCGAGGCGTGCTGTAACGGCGGCCAGTTCTCCTGTGGGCAGGATGAGGCGTGCTGTGGTAGCGGGTGTATGCCGGATAGTGCAATATGCTGCGGCGACGGAAGTATGTGTTCCACCAAGAATACAATAGGGATGTTCCTTCCTGGAGACTGACAGCTGTGGCAGCGTGGGCAAACTTGCAATCGGGCTGCAGCGGTAACAAAGTTCGCAAGCCGGCCCCGACCTATACCGATGCCCGATACGGCGTATCCAGCCCCGCTTCGCCCACCAAATCCTTTTCGGCCTTTACTGACAGTACCTCCTCGACCCCGACATTCTCCGCCGCCGGTAACAGCGGAGTAAGCAATAATGGCTGTGCGGGTGCACAGAAGGTGCTCAAGGATGGCGGCGCCGCGTACAAGGGTGGCCATGGTGGCGGTGGTGGCTCCTCGAGCGGCGGTGATAGCGGAAGCAGCAGCGGCTCCTCGAGCGATGGTAGTTCGAGCGGAGGATCATCATCGGGAAGCGGCACGGCAGGCTGTGCATCGTCTGCATCGATAGTGATCCTGAATGCGGGCACGCTCATAATAGGTACATTCTTGGGCACGATCATCTTGATGTGATGAGCGGGGAACTATTCGAGCATTGCGTACGAAATCTAAGTATAGGATCTACTCTACCGATCGATAAGAAGACAAGCTCTAAGATCAGCCTGTTGGGGCGTCTAGACAGTAATGATTTGGATGGTTACTTTTCTCTTCTACTAGGTAGACCAAGTCCGATGATCTTGCGTGATGATCGCATGCATGCAGAAAGTGGCTACCTACATAATCGTAATGCCCGTAAGGTTTGCCGCACTCTCATTGGTACCGTTTACTCCGTCCACCTGGAACAGTGCTTCGCCATGCATAATACCGTGTATATAAGCCTCCCCAATGATCTGATATCTATCATTTTTCGGTCCGGTGTTAACTGGCCTTAGTATGTAAGGAACTGTAGTGCCCGGGAATAGATATACAACATCTTTCGGCTTCATTTGAATTGGTCCAGCACCCAAACGCGCCTGTTGAGTCACAAACAAGCGTCTATCAAGATCTTTTCCTCTCAGTGTACGACCAAAGTTGTTGGCATCGCGTACGAGTTCATTAAATGTTGATAAATACTTCTCAATCTTATCGTCGAACTCAATTGCCGAGCCGTGATACTTAGGGTTAGTCTCATACTCCCGATAAATCTTCTGAGCCGCAGGAATCAGCTCTCGCCACTTTCCCAACTCGTCCATCGGGAACATGGGGTGATCGCCAACCAATTGCTTTAGAACATCCATGATGTGATCGAGGATAGCGCTGACTTGGGCTGGTGTCCGCTGAGGACACAGGGCTGTGAAAACGTTCCTGAACGCAATCACATTGTCTAAGACTCGTCTAAAGCCGGCGATTTGGACGAATAAAATGAATTTCAACCATTGGAGGAACTGCTCTGTCAAATCTGGCGCAGGGTACTGGTCAAACGCCTCGTTGCAAGTAATCGTTCGCCATAAGACTTTGATCCGTTTTTCTGGCCGATCAGATACGTTTGACAAAAGCCGCAACCACACTGCCAGACCGCTCAGATCTAGCATTAGATTAGTAAGCCCAGGCGGCCCGATATCAACAACGCTATCGCACAAAAAGCCTTGGATAGAGAGGTACCCATTGCGCGTGACCTCGGGGAGCAGTGCCCGCTTGGCTAGAGAGGCGGCAGCATCATACTTTGCTTTTGTGGTACCAACCTGGATGCCTGCATCATCTGCCGACAAATGAATGCCGAGTGGCTGGCCATTGAGTGGAACCTCCAGATCCGGCACCCAGGATGGGATCCAAGGTTTAATTTCAAAACCATTATGCCGTACTAGAGATAGGATAGAGGGTCCATGCTTCTCTAACATACCCTTCGCCACTGTAATGTATAGCTCATCTGGAGGTTGTGTATAGTTGGGAACAATGGGGGTATTTTTCGTTCGTGTTGGCAGGAGCCCCTTGCTCTTTGTCGTGACAGGATTAGTAATAGGTGTCGAAAATGATAATATCGCGAAGATCTTGTCTCGTCTGTCCTGGTGATAGACATTACGGCTCAGCGATAGTGCTGCAAGGGTTGGTATTGCTCCCAATTTCAGGTAGCGTCGCTTTCGCAATTCTAGATCAAGTATCGGTATGTCGACAGGTGTGTACTGTCTCGCTGCAATCAGTGCCCCGCGGAATATTCTTGTACTGGTAGTTTCCGAGGGACTCCCATCTAATGGATTCTTATAATTTTCCTTGAGCATTTTACAGGCGCTATGCACCACGCACGAAAGTAGCACCAGCATATCCCAAGGAAAGACGAACTGGCCACAGACGACTGTGATATCTCGGGCCATCAGCATCTCTTGAATAACCCATCCACGCGTAAACCAGGATCGATGTTGGAACGGCGCCCTGACTAGCCAGTTCTCAAGTGTCCGCTTTTCTGTTTTCTTGAGCCATTCGCACGCCGCATTACGGAAGTCCAATGGAAGGGATGAAGAGAGGTGTCCTTCAGGATCTTGCAGCAAGGTCTGCATTGTCTGGTCGTTAATCCGGCTCGTTTTGCCAGGAGTCTCTAAGCGCCAGGCATGCATCAGCATCTCCTCAACCACAGAATCCTCGATGTGTCGTCGTTCTCTTCCCAGCCAGACAATTACAGAGGATGCCGAGTTGTATATGGTGCCCATCATCGCAACTTGCCTTGCTTTATCTTTAGGATCCTGTTGATCAATACAGATCGCATCAATCCAAAGGTACCGCTGCGTAGTAGCGTGCCCCTGAAAAAACCTTCCTTGTTGATCGGACGGATGGTTGTATCGGGATTGATTTTCCAGTAGTAGCGCTATGACTTCATCATACTCGCCATCTTTCCGCTTCCTCTCCTTGGCACAGTCTAGAGGAGTTCGATTTGACTGATCTGTCAGCCATAGTGATAGACCCATATGCACTAAGACTTTGACAACGTCAAAGTGGCCATTTTCCGCTGCGTAATGCAACGCTGTTTCTCCGAATTGATCTCGAGCGTATATATCAGCGCCCTGATATAATAGACTTTGTACCAGACGCACGTGGCCATCTTCCGCCGCCTGGATGATTGGTGTTTTGGAATAAGAACCGCGTTTCTCAGTGCTACGGGTCCGCCGCAGACGTATTAACGCATCAAATAGATTCCGTTTCACCGTAATACGCTGGCCATTGCATTGTATTAATGTTTCGCGTTCGTAAAATGCATTGAGTAATTGCGGCTCCGGATTGGTGTCTCCGTACGTCCGGAACGGATTTCCCCAGGTATAGGAAAGAGCCTGATAGCTAGGTTTGTGCTTCAAATCCACTGCCACGACACCGCAGCAGAGTGGATCACTAATGTCGTTTGCTTCCACGATGTAGAGCAGGCGGATGCAACTCGATGAAGAGAGGGGCGGATGCTGGAACGGTGGGAGCGCACAGAACACTTGCTCGGCCTCGACTCGCCTTGCTTCAGTTCGGTGGATTTCCTTAACGTCCCACTTTCTTCGTGCCCAATCATCGGGAGCTACATATCCATTCCCAGGAGGCAAGAAGTCGACCTCTTCGTTGGCCTCCGTCGGTCTTCCCCTAGGGCTCCAAAACCCGAGGCCGTGATCGACGTAGTAGAGGGATCCCCAGCGGTTGGAAACGTGATCGTTCAAGTCCACTGACGCATCACAGAAATGCTGCGGGTGCTGCTGCTGCCCTGGTACAGGCAATTTTGCGTGCAACACGGTGCCTTCTAGATGGATGGCTTGCGCTCCTCGGCTGAAGCTGGTACCGAGCCATGCGAACTGGCCAGCCACGTTGCCCAACACACGGTCCAGGTGAAGCTCCGAGGGCTTGGCCTTGCCTTGACCGTCGTCGCACGTGGCAAATAAGGTGGTCCCCACTAAGCATACATCGCGGCTCGTGTCCACGAACGCCATACCTCAGCTGTAGGTCATTTCGCAAACTATCAGTGCACAAATATTCTAATCAACTGGTGTGATTAAGCGCGGATTTGTTCTGTCAGGCTAAGATCTCCATACCCCGCTTCCAGTCCGGGCAGGCGCTATGACAGAAAACTTTGCCGCTAACGCGAAATTCGCTAGCAACTATTAATAAAACTTGTCCCGGGTGTGCATTGGTGATATTAGGGTATCCAGCATCCCCTAGGCACATACCTATAATAACCCCCTAAGCTGAGATTAGCGGGATTAAGGAATAGCCCATATAAGACAACAAAGTTTTTTATTATATAATTTTTTCTAGTTTAATTAAAAAAATCTATATCTATAGATTTAATATAAATATTAAAATATAAATAGAGTACTATTCTAAGATACTTATATAATTATAAATAAAATTAAGAATATATAAATTTTATTTATTACGACTCTATAATAAAAATATTAATATTAATATTATTATAATAATCGTAATTATTTATATCTTCGTCGTAATCGATATTAACGTCGATAATAGATCGAAGAGAGCGTCGTTAATTAAAATAATATCTCTTCTTTCTATTTACGATATCGATATATATTTAGATAGATATATAAAGTATATAAATATATAGATATATAAATACGCGAATATAATAATAAAATCTCCGACGAATATTTCGATATTTTATTAGAAATATTTATATTATAATATTCGACTATCTTTAAATAATATTTATATTTCTTATAATATTAATTATTAAAACTATAGCGATTTCGAATAGAGTTTAGATATTTATAATTATATTTTATCTATTTAATTTATCTATTTAATTTATTTATTTAATTTATTTAATTTATTTATTTAATTTATAGAGATTTTTTATATAATTATAATAATATAAATTATATTTAATTAATTTCTTCGATCTTAACTAATTATTATTTTTAATATATATAAATATTTCTAGCTATATCTTAAATCGTTATAATATTAAACTATAGACTATATTTATATATAAATCGAAATATAACTAATAGCACTCGCGTATTCGATACTAATTAATCTCTAAAATAAAATTTATTACTCTCGTCGAGAGCTTCGCACTTAATAATAATAATATTAATATAACTATCGATACGATCGTACGATTATATAGTCGCGCGTTTATATAGTCGCGCGCTCGTATAGAGCGAAGACGAGAGATCTTAGCGAATATCTCTTCTCTCTATACGCGGCGTACGGATATACGTAAATTATATATACGATTTATATAATAGTTAAATTAGTCCGAATAAATAAAAATTTAGTTCTATAATTTACGAATAGTTACGAAAGAACTATAAAAGCTAGTCTTTCCGTAAATCTTCTCTTTCTTAATATATCGAATATACCGAATACTATACCGATCTCGATTTCACAAACTATATTTAATATTACGAGCTATATTTAATTCTATTACTAATATAGTATTTTCCGATCTTACTATTCTATACTGACTCCGAATAGCTCGTACTAATAGTTAAAGCGTCGACGCTTACCGATAAAAAGCTTATCGAGCTCGCTTCTATACTAAAAATTAGCTATATCGCGAATCCGAACGATTTTAGTAATTATAAAGATAAATACGATCGCGTTTTAGAGATATTCAGAACTCTTTTTAAATCGAAAAAAAAAAAAACGAAATTTAGAGACTAAAAGTGTTAATAGAAAAAAAGAATCTCGATACTAAAAAGCTAAAGCTAGTTAATAAATTAGTTAATTTATTAGAGAAATAGAAAATCGAGTGAAAATATAAATAGAAAAATTAGTAGAAAGACTAGTTATAGTTAGAATTAGAAATTAAATAGTTTAATCTATTATATTAGTATATATTTAATATCTCTATTCGTTACGCTCTAAGCTCTAAGCTCTATATCTCGAATTTCGAGCTATATATATATATCTTATACGCGAATTCGGACTCGAAGAATAGTTCTATCGAAAAATTAATCGAGCCGTCGTATCTATAATAAACTATACTAAATCCGAGAAATATCCGTAATTATAAATATCTAAGATATCTATAATAAAAATACTATAATAACGGAAAGAATTCCGACGTACTAAACTAATTAATATAATTTTATTAAAAAATATATAGAGTACTCTCGAGAGTAACTAATTATTATATTAAATATATATATAAAATTTATATATAAATTAAAATTTAAAATATAGAATTTCTATATAATAAAAATATTAAAATATTATAATATTATTAAAATTATAGTTTTATAGATTTATTCTTTAATATAAATAATAGATCGATATAGATAATAGATATAGATTCGATTAGATTTAGCGAATAATTATATTATCGAGATTCGATAACTCTCGAAATTATCTCGCGAATTTATAGTAAACGAAAACGAATTCTTAATAAAAATATTAATAAAAAATATAGAAAATATAATTTTAAAAGAATATAGTTAGATTAATTAATAATCTTTATTATAAAATTAAAATATAGTTAAAATAACTTTTATAAGATCTAATTAATAAATCTTTTTAAAAGAAGAAGATCTCTAAATCTAGAAATCGAAGATTTTTAGATATTTATTTAGATATAATTTATATTAGTTATTTTAAGATTTTTAGAAGAAATTATTATTTATATCTATTTCTAATACTATTAAGAATAAAAAGAAGTTAAATTATTTAAAACGATTTAGTATAGATATCGATATTAATAGTAATATTAATAGTAGTAATAAAAAACTAAAGATCGATACTATTGATCTTATCGAGTAGAAAAAAATAGCTAGAAATTACTATATATAGTCTAGTGGCTTTATATAGCTTATTTTACTATATATAGTATAGTGGCTTTATATAGCTTTTTATTCTATATAGTAAAAAATAGCTTATTTTACTATATATAGTACTTTATAGCTTATTTTATATAGCTATAGATAGTGATAATTAATGAACTATGGACCAATTACACTAGTGGTTAGAAGACACTACTAAGGAAATAGCAGCTATATCCGAGCGCTAATATAATACTTTATAAAATATTTTCTCTCTACCGCGGGAGCTTGACACTTAATAATAATATCAATATTATTATTATCGCGCGGAGGCGGAGACGCGCGCGGACGCGGCTATCTATATTGGGTATTATATATAGATATTTCTAGCTACGTCTTAGCTGTAACGCTAAATCGTAGACTATATTTAAATATAAACTAGAGATATAAATAGTAATACTCGCGTACTCTATACTAACTAATCTCTAAGATAAAATTTATTACTTTCGTCGAAAGCTTCGTACTTAATAATAATAATAATATTAATATAATTATCGATATAGTTATATAATTATATAATTATATAATCGCGCGTTCGTATAGAGCGAAATAAAGAGATCTTAGTTAAATATCTCTTCTCTCTATATATAGCGCGCGTAAATAAATAAATAAGACTAATATTAGTATATATAGATTACGCGAATTATATAGATAGATTCTCTATAATAAATATTTAAAACTAATTTTAGAAATAATTTATATATAGTAATTAAATCACTCTAAATAAATAAAAATTAATTCTTTATAATTTATATAAATAGTTAAAAAAGAATTATAAAATTAGTATATCTTACTATATCTTTTTATAAATCTTCTCTTTCTTAATAATATATTAAATATATTAAATATATTAAATACTATATCGATCTCGATCTTATAAACTACTTTTAATTCTATTATCGATATAATATTCTTTAATTTTATCGTTCTAAATTAATATCGAATAGCTCTATATTTACTATAATAATTAAATTATAGAAATTTATTAATTAAAAGTTTATTAAGCTCGCTTTAAATATATTAAAAATTAATAATTTAATATATTCGAATAATTTTATTAATTATAATAGAGATAAATATAATCGCGTATTAAAAATATTTATAACTCTTTTCGAATCGAAAAAGAAAAGAAAAAATAAAATTAGAAAATTAAAAGCGTTAAAAAAAAAGAATCTCGATATTAAAAAATTAGAGCTAATCGATAAATTAATTAATCTATTAAAGAAATAAAAAGAATAATAAAAAGAATAATATAAAGAATAATAAAAAAATTAATTATAAATAATCGAAATTAAATAGTCTATTATTAATCTATATTATATTAATATATTTAATATCTTCGTTATACTCTAAACTCTAAACTCTATATTTCGAATTTTAAATATCTATATATATATATATTAATCTTATACGCGAATTCGGATCCAAAGATTAGTTCTATAGAAAAATTAATCGAGTTATCGTATCTATAATAGTTACTAATATACTAAAATATTGTCCGAATAGATAATCGTAATCGTAAATATTTAAAATATCTATAATAAAAATATTACGGTGATAAGAGAGATCTCGGCGTATCGAATTAATTAATATAATTCTATCGAAAAGTATATAGAATATCCTCGGAAGGTATAACTATCTATATAAAAATATAATTTTAAATATATCTATAAGCGTATATATTTATTTAAATATAAATATAGTTAAAGGAGTCCGTCTAGTAGTTTAGCGCGAAATATATAAAGTAATCTATATAATTAACTATTTCTTTCTCGGCTAGCTTCTCCGAGTGACGTTAATAGTCTTCGGATAATTTTTCGGATAATTAATAGTTCTCGGAACGATCTCGAGTAATAAAATAGTCTCCGAGAAATCTTAAGTAACTAATAGTTCCGAGTAGCTCTAGATAAAATACCGTCCGCGAATAAATAATCTCGCGTAATAAAAAATATATATTAAAATAAGCGATAATTGAGTATTAAATTATCGTTCTAATATATACGACTAAGAAAATTATAAGCTTTTTCTTCTTAAAGAATATTTTAAGGAGGTTTTTAACGCGTAATTTTCGCTTAAATTACTTAGAGTAGTTTAAATATGTTAATTCTATAGTGAAGTTAATTAAATACTTATAATAAATATAGTCGAAAAATATTTAAATATTTAAATATTACTATTCTGATCTGAACTGTGTCGGAAATCATTAATTTCCTCTTAAGCGCTAGATAATTAGTAGATATATAGTTACCTCGCTTTTATAGGTTCCTGTGTGTTTTACTCCGATTATTAGCTAGCTTTCGAGATACAATGGTAAACTGTGATCGCTGGTTGTAACAAGATAGGTATAAGAGTCCTTCCGAAGTGTTGATCACTAATGTCTCGAAAGGCCTTCTCAAAAGCCCGGCCGAGTTCAGAACCCTCTTGGAGAATATAATGTTTGCGAGAGACCACCCCTATCAGAGTATCTAAGAATGACCTCACTGTAAGAAAAAACCACAGAAACTACGCTTGAAACTCTCTTAAGCGGAAAGGGAAGAGAAGAGGTTATGTCGTCTTAGAGATTTTTGTCAAGCATATTCTAATACGATGCGGAACCGGCGCCTCTGTGTAACGACGAAGAGCTACATTGGCTTGGTTCCCCGATTCACCGAGGAAGGAGATTATATCTGTGTATTTGCTGGTAGGGGTGTTCCGTTTGTAATTTGGTCTCTCTATGCGAATAAATACGCACTGATTGGTGAGTGCTATATACATAGACTTATGAATAACGAGATTCTACAAACTGGCATTGATACTACCTCGTTCGGTATCATATAGCTTAGAAAATCATATATAGTAAAGTTTATAGAAAATTGAAGAGCCATATGTTCTCAGACTTATTATCACGGGATTCAAATCTCTATTAGCGAAACGGAGGATGTCAGAATGTCTATCGTATTGGCGGTGCGATTTGGGTTAGGAGACTTAGAGAAAATTGAATGTGATTCCCTATAACACACATTAAGCCCGAATTCATCTTGCGGAGTCAGAGCTAGAAAGCTTCCGAGAAGACCGCTGGAGGATACTTGGGTGAGACTGACCCATAATGGACAAAGTACAAAGATGGCCTAATCGACTTGGCTTAAGAGGTGGAGGGGCTTAGGAAGCAGGCTGAGCAGTAAATTCTTCGAAGCTTCTGTACGGCAGTAAATCCCTTAACGTCGCAATCCATCTGGGGCGAAGGGTGGTTCGGTGGTTCTGGGACACGTAATATAGATTCTGAGTGTGCTCCTGTACCTGGAAAGAAGGCTGAGCCGAGACCAATGTATCTTTGACCGATCCATTAAGTCTAAAGCGATCGAGGCGTACAAGGCCTAGGAGTGCCGCAGGTTTGAACGGCAATACGCAAGGACATATAGAACATATTTACCCCGTAAACCGAATGAGCCCCCTTCCTGG
The DNA here is from genome assembly GCA_027478595.1 of Erythroxylum anguifugum. Classification (NCBI taxonomy): domain Eukaryota; kingdom Viridiplantae; phylum Streptophyta; class Magnoliopsida; order Malpighiales; family Erythroxylaceae; genus Erythroxylum; species Erythroxylum anguifugum. The sequence goes on from JANIPN010674769.1 coordinate 22,345, forward strand.
CCGGTAAATGTATAGGGGCCAAACTATTCTAATTGTCTCTTATGATCTGTTATGAAAGGCCATAGGGTGCTGGGGTTATACTTTGCCGCGCCAAATCTAGTCTGAGCAGATAGAACCTTGTTTTCTGTTCTAAAATCGGTCGATTTCCCATAATAGTGTTGGAATCGTTCCTGTTGCTCAGTCAGGTTAGTAGGTTCGAACAAGGTAAGCGTCCGATTCATAAGCTCTTGGTCCTGTGTGATAGGCATCGTTAAGAAACCACGAGTAGGTCATGATACGCAAAAGCAGACACATTCGATTGCTTACGAAGAATGAGTTCATGCACATGGAAATCCATGAGCGCTTGTTGCCTAGTCTTGGAGTCCCCTTGAGTGAACATCCTACGATGGTGACTAAATTTCGGGATGAAGGCTGAGGCCAAACATGCCTGTAATACACGTGAATAGGTGGACATGTTTTGGATTGTGTTGCTAATCAGCAGGATGGGTTGCAACAATAGAATAGTGAAGCTATCGAAGGCTCTGCCTGGTTCATAGAGCGTATCATGTACAATTGTATCAGACACCGAGCCCCTTCAGGCTTCAAGAGATACATTTCTCCCATTCAGGATTGAAAATTCAAGTCGCTATATTCCAAACCCGCACTCTCTAACCCACCACTCTCTCCGCTCTTTCTCTTGTGCGTGGCGAGCTGCTGCTTCCCCACAACACCCGCAGGTTGAAGGAGGCCACAAGTCCACGATAGCTTCTTCTTCATCATTGAAATCGTACAACCTAGCAAGTTCTTGCTCCTCACCTTGAACCTGAGCAACGGCGTCTTCTTCTTCCATTAATTGTGTAAATATTTCTTCCTCGGCTGCCGTCAAGGCGAACTCATTCTGTTCCGGTTCAACTTTTACCGCCATCGAGGTCATCTGATCTGCCCTACTTATATGGTCGGCTTTGAGCTCACAAATCGTCTTTACCGTCTCCCTTCGTGCTACTGAGAGCATTTCAACTTTGGATTGTGGCAATATGTGTACTATCCTAGGCGTTGGAATGCTCCATGAACAATTCGGCCCCTCATTCTTGCCGGAACGTAGTTCTTGCCGGTCAATGACTAGTTGATCTGCGATACTGCGCTCGAGATCTTCAAAATAGTTCGTCTCGGGTCCGTTTACCTGTTTGTAGCGCCTCATGCGTTCGCAATTTTCATCGGCTGACCCGATCCAAACTTTCCCAACAGATTGAGGCCGAAAAAGAGGCATAAGAGCGTCAACTTCTTCGACAGCAATGCAAGACCACGGCTCGGGCCATGCACACTTGACTTCATAGAAATCTCCGATGCTGAGTTCAGGTCCGGATTCAAACTCGCTGCTCGTCCACTCCGCAATTAGAAGCTCCTCGAGTGCTCCAAATATACGAATAATGTTGGAGATCTCGATAAAATCTCTGCCGGCATAAGCTCGCTCGGCATTAACGCAGGCTGCATGATATCCAGAATCGTCTAAACCTAGTTTTCGGACCTTTAGCAACTCCGTAGGGTCGAACTGGCCAATGTCCCATGGACTACCGCTAAGGAGGGTGGAAAAATCGTCGTCCATTCTGGTTCTAAGGTACAAAACATCTCGATCAAAATGGAACCATGTTCCTGGGCCACTTGATCGGGTGCGAAATGCAAGCTCGTAGCCCCAGCTCTTCAGGGCCAAGCGAGACTCGCGGTAGGTGTGTAGCAGCGCAGGGATGGGCGCCCAACTGTAGAGAGATCCCTTCCTAGCTAACTCCCATGCTACTCTCGGCTGCTCTTTTAGCCAGTCTAAACGAATCTCGGGCGTTGAAGTGGAAGGTGCCCAGGGACGGGAGGGTGAGGGAGCTGTAAATCCAAATGACTCTAGCACTGGCTGCCGGCGTCCAAACGGTATGCGCGAGCGCCAGTTGGGCGCAAAATGTGTGAGCCATGGACTGAGCTTCAACAGACACCATTCTTCGGAGAGTCTCTCCACAAAGTCTTCGTACTTTTCGGCACTTTCCTGTACCTCAACAATACGGTGCGGCGTCGCAAGTTTGTAGATTTCCAGGCGAAGTTCCGGAGGTAGGGAGGGAAAGAGGTGAAACGTTGGGGGTGCCATGATCCTTCAATTAGGTATCAGGTCATCGAATTTAATCTATCTAAAGACAGCGCAAAGACCTTTAGGTTAGAGTTGAAATAGTCTGGTGGAGGCTGTTCTAAGTTGACCGCCGAAAGTGGTCCTCTCCCTCGCCTTGCAAGAGATTACGGCTGCTGAGGGGCTATGCGTCGTTCCCGCCAACTGGGTATGTAATTATCGACACCAAGTAGCCTCGCGGGATCGGTCCTCCTTTTTTCCCTCCCAAGTTAAATATCCCGCCTTTTAGAAAGCATACACCGCACTTAACGGCAACTTGTTACGGCCAATCTACCTAGTAAATCTAGGCTTTCGTAAAGCAGAAACGCCAGGGGAAATGGATTGGAGCATGACGACACTCACAAAAGTTGGTTACATAGCAGTCTCTGCTAAAAACGGTCTCGAACATGATATTCTCTCAAAGTGGTTCCTATCCTTTACTTAGATCATCTAGGCTCGAAAGTGAATATGTCACGCCTACTTTAAGAAGTACATTCATTCCCGAGTCCGGACAATCTGAATGCTCTAATATAGAATAGGTATAACTTCTTGACTCTCTAACTTCAAGGGGCCACTTTTGGCGAGTGAGGCGTAGAAGCTACGTGCTTGGTACTTTAATATTTACACGATCGAGTGGGAATTATAGGCATTTGACAATATATAAGAATCTGGTGACCTAGAAGTCCTAAGATCTACTTGCTATAGTAATGGCCGTATCGAGATTGTGCCTCTCTCCCTTCAGCGATTAGCAAGATTTCCCGGCCAAAATGTTGGAATCGGATCTGCTGCGGAAGCACTCGTTACGACATACTTTACTACTGCTCCAAAAGCGCTAAGATTGAATATATCATGTTTAGTTTAGTACCGCACCTCTAAGCATATGACGTGAGATCCTTATTTTGCTGGGCAACACGGAAGGACAAGAGTGTATTAGTCATTTTCACGACGGTGCTGTTCCCATGAGGCACATGATATAAAACTGCAGCAGACCGACTTCTGTCTTGCTATTTAAGGATCATCGTCAGCACGCTACCACTGGTCTCGACATCGATGTCGTACGAGAAGGTCACCACATTGGAAAAAAACCGAAAAACGGGGATGAAGAAGATCCATCTAGTGCTACCTGTACTATCTCTTGGTATTCTGGGTATGCTCACGCCATGGCAGCGTAAAGCCTAGCTGACTGGCACATATTAAACATCGATCGATCAGTTAACCGCGCGCACAAATCTCCTCACAAAAAGAGCCTCTCGCAGATGAAGTTCCCACACCAGTAAGGCTTGGCTCTGGCTGGTGCGGGCCATTCTCAAACTTCGCAAAAGCGGCGTACAGATCCAAACCGGTAAATGCGACGCCGTTGCTCGAAGCGGTCAGTCAAATAACCTCTAAGCGGCAGCAGTGGCTTCCTCCTTAGCAGGAGCTGCCGCTGCGCCGTTCTCACCGCCTTCGGCCTTAGCCTCGAGTCCGGGAGGAGGCTGTTCCGCAACCTGGGCCTCTTCGGTCTCTTTGTTGATGTTAAGCGTCTCGAGTGCCTTCTTTTGGACCTCGGGAGAATTGTCGTTGACGCGCCAATCGCCCCACGAGCCATCCTCGAGCATCTTCTTGGTCTTAGCCTCCACCTCGTCACAGGTGGCGCCATCAGCGATCTCGGCGAGCTCACGCTCCATGGTCTTGCGGCTCGAGTCGAAGCCGAGGACCTGCCTAACCGTCTCACCCTTGTTTTCGTACTGGAAGGTGGTGATACCCTGGTGCTTCTCCGGTTGGGTGCCGTCGCGCTGGTACTGATTGAGGCCACGGTAGTAGGGATCGTGCTCGAAGTAAGACAGACGGATCTTCTTGACAAGGACTCTTCGCGCCTCGTTGAGCTTCTCGTCCTTGCCTTTCTTCTCACACCACTCGCGTGTGACCCGCTCGAATTCCTGCGTGAGAGCCATGTGGCGTTTCCAGCGCTTGTCCCGCTCGTCCTTGTCCTCAACGAGGTGGTTCTCGCCCTCTTGAGGATCGACAAACTTGAAAGCGGCCTTGGAGTGACCACCGCAGAACTCAATCACGCGCTCAATGGGGATATCGTCGCCACAATCCTTGGGCCCGTTGATGAAGACGACTTTGCTGTACGTTGGTTAGCCCCTCGCTCTTTGGACTATCTCCCTACTACGCGGAAACTTACTTGCGCACGACCGGGTCCAAGAAGTTCTTGATGGCCTTCCAGAAGCCCCAGAAGATCCATGGTGCGTTGCTGACATACATGGTACCCAACGACTCCGGGTAGTACGACTCCAACATCTTGACAAGGTACAGCAGATTCTGGATGTCCATCTGCTTAATACCAAAGCCCTTGAGGTCGAAGATGATGGTAGCCTTGTCGTTGGGAGGCATCAGCATGGTGTGAAAGCTCTCCATCTGGGTGACAATGAACTTCTGCATCGAGGCAGCGGGCTGGCCCCACAGGCTGTGATACTTCATGATCACATAGCAGATGGGCTGGCCCTTGGTCGTAAAACCGTAGGCGAACACCTTGCCGGACTTTTGCTGGTCGATGAACTTGGGGATCTCCTTGGCGTTCCCGAGGTCGCCGCGAGTCACGAGGAGGTCGACGTCCGTATCCAGGCGCCACTTGAGGCAGGTCGCCATCATGGCCAGGCCGCGGTCCACATCCCACTGTAAAGCATAGTTTCAGCGACGTTCACACACACACTTTCTCTTCCGGGGGAATGTTTTTGCGGGTGGTGGTGGAGGGGGGCAAAAATGACTTACCTTCCGCGCGCGGATAAACTTGAGCATGTTGCCGTCCGGGTTATCGCCCTGGTTCAAGCCCCAAAAGGCCTCGCGCAGAGAATCCGGGCCATATGCAGTAAGCAGGTCGCTGCGTAAAGCCAATTAGTTCAAGCGTGTCCGTGCAACACTCACTTCTCATGTCCCGGGGGGGTGGGTGGTCCCTCGTCCACCCCTCGCCCCTTTCCGCCTCCCCCCCCCGCCATATGGCCCGCTGAATTTAGCGGGTGAATGACGGAGGGCGTGTGCGGCGAAAATGGTGGAAGAGGGGATAGGCGGAGTTAGCGGGTAGGTGGGGGGGAGGGGGGGAACGGTGAGAAGAGAGAGAGAGAGAGAGCGCGCGAGGG